>JALDNG010000012.1:2730000-2975000 GCA_024349245.1 Neodontobutis hainanensis | reverse complement strand
GGGGTTCTTGGTTTTGTTTTGCAGCTCACTGATCTCAGACGTTCAATGGCTGCTCTCTGTTGTTTTTTAAAAGATGTGTTTTTAGGCCTTTTTCTCTTTATTGATAGTTGACAGTAGTTTGACACAAATTTTTGTGTCAACTGAGATTTGAACCAGGTCTCCCGTGTTCTTGCATATTTGCGAGTGTACTGCCAAATGAGCTGGGTGGGCGGCCCCTGCTCTCTGTTATTCAAAAGCTGAATGCAGGTGATGGGTCCAAGTTGTTCAGCCCTAGTTTTTAAAGTCACCTACAATCTCTTTTTTCTGAGACGGCCTCCAAACAGACTGCAGAATAAAAATCAGAGTTAGTCATTACCACCTGAAAAAACATCTGCAGCAGTTTGTTGTTTATATTAAAAGACCATAGCTTTCTTAGAACATATAACCAGCTTTTTCCAACAAAGTACATCTGGGTGACTGGTTTAGTTTGTTGTCCTTGTCCCACCTGGGACTGCACCACTGCAGTGTAGAGCTATTAATAGCTCATAGACGTTCCATCTAAGTTAACCTTTAACTTAAATAGAAAGGTTAAGGATGACTTTTATAGTTTCAAATGTTTCCTTACGTAAATAAATTATTTACATAATCATTTGGAAATTCATAACAAAAAAATTAAAACAATTTTTTATTCTTGCCTTGGCAAAAAGTGAATGGAACTTATTATAATTGTTTTGCTGTTTTGTTATAATATATAGCAATTTTATTTAAATGTTAAAAGGGTTGGGTGCATAAGTCTTGACTTCAGCCTAAAAACCTTTTCAATGCTTTATATTTATTGACCCCTCCTTGAACCTTATCTTGGAGGGGTTTGAGTGCCCGAATGATCCTAGGAGCTATGTTGTCGGGGGCTATATGCCCCTGGTAGGGTCTCCCAAGGCAAACAGGTCCTAGGTGATGGGCCAGACAAAGAGCTGTTAAAACCCCCTTATGGATAGTGGAAAATCAAGGACCGTTACGTCGCCCGGTTGGGTCTCGTTGGGTTTAGCCTGAAGGACCAATATGGGGCCAATCTCCCGTGGGCCCACCACCTGCGGGAGGAACCGTAAGGGGCCGGTGCAAAGTGCATTGGGTGGCAGTCGAAGGCAGAGGCCAATCCCCGGACTGGGAATCTGGCGCCAGGGACATGGAATGTCACCAAGCTGGTGGGGAAGGAGCCGGAGCTTGTGCGGGAGGTTGAGAGATGTCGACTAGAGATAGTCGGGCTCACCTCCACGCAAAGCTTGGGCTCTGGAACTCAAATCCTTGAGAGAGGCTGGACTCTCCACTACTCTGGAGTTGTCTGCGGTGAAAGGCGGCGGGCTGGTGTGGGCTTGCTCATAGCCCCCCAGCTGTGTTGGAGTTCACCCTGGTGAACAAGAGGGTCACTTCCCTGCGCCTTCGGGTTGGGGATAGGTCTCTCACTGTTGTTAGTGCTTACGGGCCGAATGGCAGTGCAGAGTACCCGGCCTTCTTGGAGTCTCTGGGAGAGGTGCTGGAAAGTGCTCCGACCGGGAGCACCTTTCTTCAATGCTCACATAGGCAGTGACAGTGATACATGGAGGGGCGTGATTGAGAGGAACGGCCCCCCGGATCTGAACCCGAGCGGTGTTCTGTTATTGGACTTCTGTGCTAGTCACAGTTTGTCCATAACAAACACCATGTTCAAGTATAAGGGTGTCCACTAGTGCACGTGGCACCAGGACACCCTAGGCCGGAGTCATTTCATCTGACCTCCGGCCGTATGTCTTGGACAGTTGGGTGAAGAGAGGGGAGGGGGAGAAAGCTGGACAGACTCGGCAGGCCCAAATGTACTGTGAGGGTCTATTGGAAACATTTGGCCGAGTCCCCTGTCAGAAGTCTCTGGTGCCTGTCGTGGCGGCAGCCCCTGAACACGGTGGTGGACACCGGAAGTAAGGAAGGCCGTCAAGCTGAAGAAGGAGACCTACCGAGCCTGGTTGGCTCGTGGGACTCCTGAGGCAGCTGATAGGTACTGGCAGGCCAAGCGAACTGCAGCCCGGGTGGTTGTGGAGGCTAAAACCCGGGTCTGGGAGGAGTTCAATGAAGACATCGAGAAGGACTATTGGTCAGCCTCGAAGTAAGTACATTTGTTGCCTCGTGACCCTTCAGTGCAGACATCTGCTGCACTAGGCATTGCGAGGCAGAGGCTGAGGGCTCAGAGGTGGACTTGTCCATCACACAAGCCAAAGTCACTGATTTAGTTGGGAAGCTCCTCGGTAGCAAGGCACCGGAGGTGGAAGAGATACGCCCTGAGTACCTCAAGTCTCTGGATGTTGTGGGGCTGTCTCGGTTTACACGCCTCCACAACATCGCGTAGCGATTGGGGACAGTACCTCTGGACTGGCAGACTGGGGTAGTGGTCCCTCTTTTTAAGAAGGGGGACCGGAGGATGTGTTCCAACTAAATGGTAAATGGTAAATGGCATGCATTTATAGAGCGCTTTTTTGCACCCTTTTTGGGCACCCAAAGCGCTTTACATCGTGCTTCCACTCACCCCATTTACACACATTCACTCCTGGGGCAGACAGAGAGTGGGGCTGCCATACACACGGCGCTCAACCTTCTCCTACTACCACCAAACACACCTCTACAGTCAGAGGTGTGTTTGGTTCACATTCATTAAACAGGGCAGAGCGGGATTCGAACCGCCAACCTTTCGGTTATAGGACGACTGCTCTACCACTGAGCCTCTGCGCCCCTACAGAGGGATCACACTCCTCAGCTTTCCCAGGAAAGTCTATGCACCTCCAAGTCTGAGACCATGGTTCTCAGTCGGAAAAGGGTGGCTTGTCCCCTTCAGGTTGGTGGAGAACTCCTGCCTCAAGTGGAGGAGTTCAAGTATCTTGGGGTCTTGTCACGAGTGAGGGAAGGAAGGAGCGTGAGATTGACAGACGGATCGGTGCAGCTTCTGCAGTAATGTGGTCGATGTACCGGTCTGTCGTGTTGAAGAAGGAGCTGAGCTGCAAGGCAAAGCTCTCGATTTACCGGTCAATCTACGTTCCTACTCTCACCTATGGTCACGAGCTTTGGGTCATGACCGAAAGAACAAGATCCCGGATACAGGTGAAGACCAAGGACACGCTGGAGGGACTATGTCTCTCAGCTGGCCTGGTAATGCCTCGGTATCCCCCCAGAAGAGCTGCAAGTTTCTGGGGAGAGGGAAGTCTGGGCGTCTCTGCTTAGACTGCTGCCCCCGCAACCTGGCCCCGGATAAGCGGTAGAAGATGGATGGATGGATAGATGGATGGATGGATATATTTAATGAAAGTATTCTGTTCTTATGTTTATTTTATGACCAACAAAAAAAAAATTACAAATAATGAAACATAATGGTGGGCTATGGGTCAAAGTTCATGTTATTACATAGTCCATTAAATATGTATTTAATAATTTACAATCTTGAAATGATACATTCAGGAGTTTTAGTGTTAGACAAGACATTTTATTGTACATCTGCCTCCTATAGACTACAGGTTTACCAGCAATTGCAGAGTCTGGAGATGGAGGCAGGGCTAGTTTTATGTAAATTTTGATTTGTATTATAATCTTATAATGTTCTTATTATTACTGCCACCTAAATAGCTAAAGTATCTCTCTATAGGGCAATGTGTGACTATATAAAGCTGAGTGGTGAATTCTGTTTCTGTAGAGCTTGCTAAAGGTTTACTCTGAACAGTTCAATTGAAAATTCTGAGAAGACAGCTCCCGTGGGGAATATTCAGTCATAAAGACAAGGTGTTTTGGGATATTATGGGCCTGCTCTCTGTTGAGAAGGGACTAATGCTTAAATCTTTTCTCCAAACTTTAAAAAGCTACTTTTAAACAACAATTGAGTCATCATGTTGGTTTTGACTTCCTGTGGGTCTGCTCTATTGTCTGTATTGTCTATGGAGCCTTCTTACAAACATATCACTGCTTACTCTGCACTAGCCACTAACTTTAAACATTGTGTCATTCAAGAAGGATTTATTCCCCTTGCACTCAGATTTGAATGAGGATTAATTGACATTGATTAAAAGATACACAAAAGCATACAGAGTTGGTCCCGCCTCTGCCAAGAGGGAGTGTCCTTTGCTAAGTTGTCATACAAGAAAGTGCATGAACCTGTAACTCCATTCATTTCATCTGCCCAGAACAGCACAGCGTCTATGTGAACACTTTTCCTCAGCTGTTTTGAAGCAGTTGTTGTGATAAAGATTAAAGGACATGGAGATAGAAAGCATGGTTGCCAACAGTGTTCTGGTCAAGGCCAGGGAAGGTGAGACTTTTTCTTTTTCACTTAAACTTAGATAGAAAGGTTAACTGAGACACATGCAGCTATGCAGAAGACCTACATCCTATTGTTCATTTGATCATTTTTGACTTGTTCTGTTATGCTGTATTAGACTAGCAGCATTTCACTGATCTGTAATGATCTGGTTCACCAGGCTCAGGTGCAGCTGGTTTGGACAATAACTTTACTGAAAAACAAATATGATTAGTAGACAATTTATTGATTATTATTTAACCTAGAGTTACTTTCTGGGTTAAAACTATGTTTATGCTGAGAAAAGGAATCCTTCAGGTGACAAAAATATAATTTTAAAATGTAAAAAATTAAAAAAATTAAAAATTAAAATAAAAAATTTAAAACATTTACACATGCAATACACATACTTTATTTGGTCAATGCTTAAATTAGCACTGTGTTTAAACCAGGTTAAGGTGAAAGACAATCCATTTAAGTTTGAAAGCAAGTTGCAGAATAATGCGGTCCTACAGGATTTGCTTACGTATTCTCTGAGCTATTAATAGCTCATCCTCTGGAGTGGTGCATTCTATTCTTTAAAACCTGCTTGACACAAGGAAACTCGTGCATGTTACAAACACAAGGCTGATTGGTATCTTCTATTGAGTTGCACATCTTTTAATTTTGCTGAGCAGTAGAAAGAGTCTTTTCGATCCCTGTCTCATTGTGCTGCTGTGTTCAGGTGGAGGAAACAAAGGTAGGAGCTGGAAGTGGAAAGAGATGCTGCGGTTCCCTCACATTAGTCAGTGCACAGAGCTGGCCATGACCATTGGTTTGTTTGCACACATCTGTTTTTAAGTTATTAGTGACTTTAATTTACTGAGGTCACCTGAGATCATGTTCTCCCTTGTTTGTTTTTGTGTCAGAACGAGACTATTACAGTTTATGTGTCCAGCAGCCAATTGGCAAGAAGCTTTTTCAGCTCTTCTGCAGAAGTCGTCCTGATCTGCAAAAGTACATGTCCTTCCAAGATGCACTGGTACAACATGCCATTTTCACATTTCACACAAAAAGACATAAATTGGTTTAAAATGATAGCAACTGAATATATGTGTAATTAATAAGAACCAATGTGATCACCCAGCTCAACTTCATTATGTTTTTTACTGAGTGCAAATTCTGAAATGATGTGTTGTGTTTCTTTAATTTAATGTAGGTTGCTTTGTGTTTGCAGTACTGAGAATACAAAGTACTTCAATAAATACTGTAATTGTAAATGTTGACTGTTGAATTTGAATATGTTTTAGGAAACCTTTGAGACAATGTCTGATGATGAAAGAAGGTGTTTTGGTATCAGCATCCTTCAGAGGTTTTTTGTGAACCAGGTCTGTAAATATATATACTATCTGAAGATTGAGACAGACCAATCACTCATGGCCATTGTTCTTGATTTGTGCTGCATTTGTGTCCTCAGTCCAACCAGTGTCTGTCCATTGTTCAGAAACATAAGCAGAGCTGTATCCAGGCTCTGGAAGTTGACCCTTGTGCTGACATATTTTACACTTGCAGAGAGTAAGTGCACACTCATACTCACTGGTGCTGGTATGTTTCTGATGACACAGTTATGAGTGACGTAAATCTGTTTTTACTGATAGTGGTTTGATCACCTGAGTTACCTTTATTACATAAGACTTTTTAGCTTTTATCTGAGAGACAGTGTAGTAGATCAACAAAAAATCAGGTGGAGAGATATAGAGCATGAAATGGAGCAAACTGTCTCAAGCCATGATTCTAACCCAAGCCCCTCTTTTTTTAACACTCTACCAGGCGAGCCACCAAGACACCCCCAAATTTAAGAAATGTTATGATAATGTTGTGTATGTTATGTAAAATATGTGAAAAATGCATATGTATATTTAAAGCATTCAACCCCTGGTATTGACAAACTACTCTGTATTTGTTAGAGATCTACATGAATACCTTGCTGGGAAACCCTTTGTGCAGTACCAGAAGAGTATGTTTTTTGACCGCTTTCTGCAGTGGAAGATGCTAGAGAGGTCAGTACGCATAAATTCAAACCTAAAAATACTACAGTGAACACTGAGAGTTCATGTCTGACTGAAAACCACTTGTTATTCCTTAAAGGCGGCCTGTCACAAAGCAATGTTTCAGGCAGTATAGACTTCTGGGGAAAGGAGGTTTTGGAGAGGTATGGCTGTAGTCCTAATAAATGTACACACTGAGTTACTGGAATGTATATCAACGCCTTTAATTAAAGGTTTTATTTACTGATCACCAGCTGAACTTTTGCTGGTGACCCAATAACCAAATGCAAATTAGAAGTTAGTTATAATTTCTTTTGTAGGTGTGGGCTTGTCAAGTGCGAGCTTCAGGAATGTTGTATGCCTGCAAAAAGCTTGACAAGACTCATGTGAAGAAAAGGAAAGGGGAAGGTCTGGCTCTAAATGAGAAGGAAATACTTGAAGCAGTGGACAGTCGGTTTGTGGTAAGAGAATAAGTGCTATTCAAAAGGATTTTGTATGGTTACTCATGTGTTTTAATCTGACAAACAAAGTGCTATAGGTCATTTACATGTCCAATGCTTAACTACAATAATAAAATCCCATTTATCACTTCTTTCCTGGCTAGGGGTTGTAACTTGTTTCTTCCCTCTGTTAAGGTAAACATGGCTTATGCTTATGAAACCAAGCATGCCCTTTGTATGGTTTTGACAATGATGAGTGGAGGTGACCTGAAATTTCACATTTATAACATTGGTACTCCTGGACTGAGCAGAGACAGGGTGTGTTTCTACGCTGCAGAGGTGTGCTGTGGATTGACTCACCTTCACCAGATGTCTATAGTCTACAGGTCAGTGAGCTTCCAAAAGAGCAATTCCCTCTCATGTAGGCTTCTATAAACTACTGACTGTGCTTGATTTCTAGGGATTTAAAACCAGAAAACATTCTCCTGGATGACAATGGTTAGTACAGTCCCACCAATGTTATTTTTACCGTAATTAACTGTTGATGGAAACAAGTTATAATTAGACTTTACTATTTATAGCTCAGAATGTACTTTCATTCTTATGATTGATCGGATGTACAGCTTAAAAATAGTTATCTGTTTCAAAACTATCTTAAAAAATGTTGATGGTATTTTGAGATGGCAACAAACACAGTTTAAGGAAGGAAAATGTTAAGTTCAGTAGGTGCGGTTGGGTCTATTTTAAGACAGCTGTCCTCCTGTCCCTTCCAATGTTGTGTTGTAATTGCAAATGACAGTTAAGGACTTAGTTGCTACATGGCTTTGTTCCAAGCTATGTCTAGCTCTTTAAAACCCAAAGCAGAGTTGAAGGGAGGAATGCAGAAATAGATATGCAACAGAAAATGTGCGTCATAAGAAAATATCTAAATCAGGAACTAGTTTAGTGATATGCTTTTTTACTTTAAGGACATATTCGCATCTCTGACCTGGGTCTCGCAGTTCGTCTACCTGAAGGAAAACTTGTGCGAGGCAGGGTGGGGACACTCGGCTACATGGGTAAGTGTGCTCTTAATAGACTAAAGAAAAAGCCTGGGATGACTTATTAAAAATACAGACTGACAATTGACTTTCAGCTCCTGAGGTGATTGGAAATGAATATTACGGTGTGAGTGCAGACTGGTGGGGCCTCGGATGTCTGATATATGAGATGACCGCAGGTCAGCCTCCTCTACGGGCGAAAAGTGAGCACCCTAAGCCCTCAGAGATGGAGAGTAGGATTCAGCAACAAAAGGAAGAATATGGTCAAATGTTTAGCAAGGAAGCCAAGGATCTCTGTTCCTCGGTAAGTGATTAAATTACCGATGAGTAAAAAAAATTAAAAGCAGACTTTTAAGAATAGTAGGACCTCATTAATACACAAACCTTCACTGTTTACAGCTGTTGACCAAAAACCCAAAGAGGCGGATGGGATGCCAGGGCTCAGGCGGAAGTGAAGTCAAGGCTCATCCCTTTTTCAAAACGATTAACTTTAGGATGCTGGAGGCCGGCCTTGTTGAGCCACCTTTTAAACCAGACGTAAGTTCAGACAATTGCTCTTCAGTATGAAACATTTATACAGACTGATACAGACAAAGAATATCAGACTCAAAACAATAACTCAATTTGCTTTTGGATATTTGTGTTAATGCATATATGTATATAGTGATCCTACTACCATTACATTGATTAATAATAACAAGCAACCTTAAATTCCATTACTTCTTTTATTTGCATGTGAGAGTTCCTATTTTTTTTAAACAAGAAAATTATTTGAACCAGGAAATGATCAGTGCAGACAGCCTGGGGCTTTTTCCATTCCTTGAAAAGGAAGCACTGTATCCTGAACAACTGCTTTTTAGTTAATTGTAAATAATATCTTTTATATCCTAGGTGATGGTATGAAAGTTTTGGTGCTGTGTTACTTATTTAAAGTGTACATAGGTGACTAGAGAAGGAGTCATCACTCACCTGGCCCGTGCTGATTGTACTATATTTTGTAGCCTAGGCTTGTGTACTGCAGTGACGTACAGGACATTGAAGAGTTTTCTACAGTCAAAGGAGTGATTCTAGACGCGACAGATAGTGAATTTCACTCCAAATTCAACACAGGATGTGTTCCAAGAATGTGGCAAAACGAGGTATGTTTATTCATGACACTTTATTTAAAGACAACATAAAACCAGTGTTAAGACCTTTTTCTCTTATAGATGTTAGAGATGGGATGTTTTAGGGAGCTGAATATCTTTGGCCCAATGGGCTCTCGTTCCCCAGACCTGGACTGGTCCCAGAGACCAGACAGCCCTAAACGCAGTCTACTGGACAGAATCTTCCGCAGACATGTAAGACCTACCGTGTATATTGTAGATGTGTTCACTTTGCTTGAACTCATGTCTTAATACAGTGTTTGTTTTTTATGCCAATGTGCAGCCCTCAGGGTCACCAGATGAGAGCAGACAGAACCTGTTTTTTAACGACAGCCTGGATAACGGACTTGATGACGAACTCTAATTCATGAGAATAGATGGACTGTTTAAAGTGTCTAAAGCTTATAAATGATCTACAAACAGTACAGCATCACTACTGTATATAGTGTATATAAGTTTTGTCTGTTTGTTTTTTTAGCTGCATATGTGCAGTAATATACAGTTCTGTAAAATAATTTTGATACAAACAAAAATTATGTTTTTAAAACCATGTCTGAGTCACAGCTATCCTGGTCATTGCATAATGTTCCTTCTTGTCTCTAGTTCTTCTGTTGGGTGTTTGGTCTCATGGCTCCTTGGTTTTGATCTTAGCCCAGTGTCATACATGTAGCCAAACCAGAGACTAGAAAATAGGCACAAGCACATATTAGCCACAGTTGAGGACACTGGATCCCATGGCACAACTGTCTTTCTACCTGTGAAAGTTTCCCATAAATGTGATGTATGTACAGTAGTGATGAAGTCATTTGCATAAGTCCTGGCTGAGGTTGGTACAGTTGTCTGACATGGTGCGGTGTGTCCAACCAAGGGCTCTCATGTGTATTTTAGGAGCAGTGCAATATGCCTGCTCCGAAGTGTAGGCTTAACAGCTTATACCATTCTAAAAATAAATAAAACTGCTGTTACAAGGGTCCTACAAACAAAGCCAAGTAACTAACCCACGTTATGGAGCATTATGGAAATACGGAGCATTTTGGGACATTTCACAATACAATTTATAAATGTAAAAAATGTTTTTATTGAAACAATAAGCAAACAGTATTTAACAGAATATAATAATTAGTGAAATGCTAAGAGATGTTCTGATTGGCCAAAACTTTACACACAGAACATCAAAATTTTATATATTTAAAGCCCAAACATGAGCAAGGAATTAACAAAGTACAGCATAACTTCAAGTATACATACTTTGCAGAACATCACCTAAAATCTGTTTTATGAGTAAAACCTACTCATGGTAGTAACAGCTCAATGTAAAAAAAACAAACTCGCAAACTTTTTAAACAATTTCATTGATGATGCTCAGGTTTTGGGGTGTAAAAGGTGGAATTATCTTCGATCTGATTTTATGGTGTGTTCATCCTTCCCATGGAGGACTGCGTCGTCCGTCAACCTCGGTCTCAACATGGTAAAACATATCGGCCATGGTGTGTTCTATCACAGCTCCCCAGCCCATGTCACTCATCTGAAACAAACACCAAGGGATTTGCATATTAGAGGCTCAGTAGTAATTAGTAAAAGGCTTTTCCAACATAGAAAAGACAAATGACATATGTCTCACCGGCTGGTACTTAACATCCTTGGGGGGGTGTTTGAAATGAGGCCCAAAGTTGACTGACACCTAGAAGAAAACACAAGAGATTTAAACTTAATAAAAATGAAAATGTAAATAAAAAAAAAAGTAGATCTCATGTATGTACTGACTGTGCAGCTCTTGTAAAGTGAGATGGCAGGATAGTAGATGCCTTCAAATAGGTTTTCAAAGGCCATTCCTTGGCTCACTCCATTTTTATAGAATATCATCTAAACAAGATACACTAGTTAACAGCAGCAAATGATGCATTACTTTGTCAGTGATGTGTAATTTGAAGTTAGCCTACCCTGCTGGGGCTTGTTGCCTTGAGGCTCTTCTCTGCTTTGTCCACATAGTCTTTTTCCTCAAAGTACAGGTAACTCTTAAACTTTATTAGAGCCTAAAATCAAGCAAAAATGTGTTAAAATCTTTTCCATGTTCTTTCTCCTTTTTGTTTGGTGAGATACCTTGTCCTTGTATGTGTCAGGCAGAGCCTTTGCCGTCTCTGTATCATCCGGCAGCTCTATAAAGAAACCCAGTGTATCTCCCTGGCCATAGCCTGAGGAATAGTGCTTGCCAATAGACTGGTGAAAGCGGGTGCCCTTCTTGCTGCGCCATGAATAGCTGAATTTATCATATCCTAAAGGTGCCTGCAAGTTACCTGTAACATAAAAAAGTTTCATCTATGGTATGTATTCACCAGTATAAAAATATATTTCTTTTTTTATGCTGAATGTCAAATGGAGGCTAAATAAACACTTTTTTTTATTGAAACTAGAATACAAGGATATGACAAAAGAGAGAGATATACAATAATAACCTTCTATGAAGCTCTACCTACCAAGTGGCTGAGACCACCCGAGTCTGGCTGCAGTCTCTGGAGGCATGTCTTCAACAGTAACTTCAAAGAACCAAGATCCTTTCCGCACACCATGAGAAGCTCTCACCATGGAGTAGCCTTTCTCCCCAGTCACTGTCAGGCGGTCGTCAGAGATCTTCAACTGGGGTGCTGAAACACAAATAAGATAACAATAATTCAATTATCTTAAGTACACTGCAGACATGTGCTAGTGTGTTAAAACAGAGTATGTTTGAAGTACCTCTGTCATGCAATGCCAGCAGCACTCTCTCATAAAGACAGGCCCTGTAGAGATCGCCAGGAATGGGTTTACCAGCCCAGCAGTCCAGCTCTAGTTTCTCTGGATCAGGGGCATGGGGGTCTGGCTCTGCAAGTATGTAACGATAGCCATCTTTATTAAAGGGGTGCTCCAGAGGGTAACCATGAGGCGGGAGGCGCTGGGCTGAGAACAGAGGGTCACTACAAGAAGCACAAAAATGTAATAGCAAAATTATCTCAGAACTTTGCTCATAGGATTGCCATGTTTTAAATATGAGTTCCCTTGCCTCCTGGTCCGCTTAGTAGCTCCTGCAGCAGTGCCTTCTTGCTGCTGCTGCTGTTGCTGTTTGCGCTTGGCTCCTCGTCCCTTTCCTGGGCCTGGGGCCAAAGCACCTTTATAACACAACAGTCGTTACCACAATATATAAATACGAAAAACAGTAAATTATAAAGACACAAGCAGCAGTGGCAGCAGCACTCTACTAAACCAGTTTTACTCTCGACCTTTGTATCCAGAGAAATAACAATCAGTGGATTAATACAGTATGAACCTAATTAAACTGCACAAGAAAACAAGCCAGTTAACAAAAGCAATTATTGATCTATACTCTGCAATAAATACAATTCCCTTATTATTTTACAGCTACACAGTGGTAACTGGGCTAATTTGGGCTATTGTCAATTTTAACACTGTACATTTCAAGATTTTTAGATTTCTTGTTTATGTTTTTTCCACCAGATTTGCCACCGAGCACCTGCACAAACCACATCCACCTAAACGTTGGGTTTCTGTAATTAGTCAGTGTGGCATTTTCAAAACACTATCAGCCTTTCACAGCCCTATTTTATACTGTCCTGTCTACTGAATAAATACAATAAAATGCTGTCCTACTTTTCAATTACATGACATAGATTATGTCTAGAAGTTGTTACTAAATGGAAAAGGAAAAGGGTGAGGCAAATAAGTCTTTGTTGCAATTTGACAACAAAAATGGCATTCTATTGTCAAACATACTGGGGGTATGAAGGGAAGAGTGTAATTTTACTCAAGAGAGACTTTAGGATTTGAAAGCCCAATAGCAGCAAGCCAAAGACAAGAAAAGTATAAGCTGTTTGAGGAAGGGGCACCAAACAGATGCAGAGAGCAGACAGGGAACTCATAACTAGACATAGATGAAGTTGCCCACAAGATGCTTGTTGATCACATTGTTGTTAAGATCTGATTTATACGTTTAGTTTCTCGATTCAAATTTAATGCCTGATTTCATTCAAACCTCAGGGTCAACTTCTATCCAGATAATTATAAAACACAAAAACAAATTGACCGACTCAAATGCCATAATACTACATAGGCTATTCACCTGAGAAAGAAGATCCACCTGGAACACAATGCACAAAATGACCACAGTCATCACCTTCAACACTCTAACATCAGATATGATTTGACAGACAAGGTGTTTATCCTTTGCTGACTGCAACAGTAGTGCATTTTGTGGTTTTCCTGTATATATATATATTTACCATTAAGCCCCCCAGCAGCCGGAGTTGCAGTGGTCTGTTTCTGTGTGTCATAGGAGGGCCCAATGTTACCAAGGTCCTACACAAGGAAGAGAAATTTTAAATTAAAATGAGAAATATATGTTTTATCAAGCTATTAATGCGTACTAGAAAAATACCTGGTCCAAAAGGCCAAATTTAGGGTATTCCTCTTCTGTATCTTTACTGCCGGGGTCTGGGTGTTCTTTTACAAGGAAAACATCCCGCTCTTTACTCTAGAAGATGATATAGAATAATACAATGGAGTGAATACTGTATAACTTGTCTTAAATATACATGTACCAGTAACTTCCTTTGTATTGGTATATTTCTCCAACAATAACTGCTTTACTAATCCCATTTCTATTTCTAATTTATTTTAAAGAAATCTTATGAACATAACAAGTACTGTACAATCAAGAACCACATTACCATTGTTTTAACAATATTGTTTGGCCACGTAAGCTTTCCTGGTCTCTGGCGAGTTGTCATACACTCCCAGTATTTATCAATGAAAGGTATGATATCCTGAAAAAAATAAAAAAAACATTCAACATTCAACTAGGTAAAAAGACTAAATAAGCAAATAGCAAAATGTTTTTTAGTTTCGTTTGTCTTACTGTGACAAACTTTGTATTTGAAAATCAAAGTTTTAGTTGTGGAATTAATAAAATAAAACAATTTTATCAAATATTCTTAAGCCCACCTTGTCCTTTGAGAACATTGTCTTTGGGTGCTCATCCTGTGTTCTGGAGCGCCATGTTAGGTTGGCCAGGGCTGTGAGGCACATTTCTTTTAAATCTGAAAGAAACAAGCCACAATTGTTTTAGAAATATTAGTATTGCAGATAGACAAATTATTAGTAAATAGGTTATAGACACAAACACCTACTTGCTTGTTTCCTTAAGAAGTAAGTATTGCCACTATGGTGGCACACATTGCAGTGAAACACATAATTTGTTATAAATGGAAGACAAGTCCTGAAAAGGAAAAGAAGAGTTAAGAACTGCAGTACCTGAATAAGTACTGTAGTGGTGCCTGAAAGAAAGATTTACTATAATACACATACGCGGTGTCAATGCCGAATGTATCCGCAGTGAACCACTTCATGCACAAGGCACACTGCAGCTCCACATCCCCCAGCTGCCTACCGCACTCATCATCTCCTGATCCTGTTACAGCATCCGCAGCCTCAGAGCCTTCACCAGCCGTGTCCTGTAATTCGCCAAATTTCACTTAGAAATGTGCTCTTGAAGAAACTCAATGGGGTGTATAATAATACATCTGTTACCATTACCTCCTTCCCATTGGAAGATTCAGTATCCATGTTAGTAGGCAGGTCTGCAAAGGTTGTGTCACTGAAATAGAAATATCCAGACTTGTTAAATAAAATCTTCCAATCAATGCATGAATTGCAGACAGTAAGATAATACCGTCAAACCTGTCTAAGCAGCCATTTTTAACCCGATTGGAAATGTGTGCAGATCAAGTCGATAGGGTAATTGTGTATGGTTCAAAAAGCCAGTCAAGATTGTATTGAGCCCAAACTTTGCATGGAGAATTGTAAATTAATAATTTTGGAAACTATAAATTAAGTAAATAATTGCAGCCTTCACACACATGGTGAGTTTGTAGAAAATAATATCATGATAGGCTAACAATAGTGTAGACGAATGCAGGTTGTTTTACCGAGGCGCTTTGACTTAAGCAAACATCAACAAATTATTGTTACATTTTGGCTCTAATATTGTGCATGTGTTGCTCATATTTTTTGGGGTTATGAAAATACTGTAAACGCATTGCATACCCCTCTCCTGTGTCCGTGTTGGTCACAGATACACTGCCCGCCTCTGGCTCAATGGTCGCCATCTTTCAAATCAATGAAAATAAAAAACATCGCGAGACACAGCTCTGACAACAACTTCCGGGTCGACGCTGGAAGCAACTCTACAGCGACTCCCACAGTAAACAACACAAACAACACACAACTTTGACAACCGTGAAATTAATAACCTACGTACTACAGCCCCCAGCCACAAACATGCTGTGATGTTCAAGCCTGGATGTGTAGCTCCTTAAAATACGGCCATACACCTAGAAGGCCTACGTGTGATTGTAATTAAGAAGTGATTAATATCACAGTTTTGAGCTGCTGCTTCCGCTTAGACCTGCTACATGACAGAGGTGCAATCAGTTACAAAGTAGGATACTAGCTGTAATGTAGCCGTTGTAAAGATGGTGCTGGTAATTGTCATATGCCCAAAAGGGAGTGCTGTTCTAGGTAGGACTTAGTCCACATACGTTTTACACAAGGAGTGGAAATTTGTAGGCTAGTTTAAGTTTAATTTTGATAATTCAGTCAAGCCAAATAAAAAAATAAAGATAAGAACACAATCATTTCAAATACACCTTTTAACACCACATAATACCGTAAAATTAATTTAAAAAACAAAAGAAATACAAAACAACCACAACATTTCACAAAACAGAAGTAAAAAAACATAATTATCAAATTATTATTAATTATTTTTTGCATTTAAAATTTATTAGTAGTATTTGTATATATTATTTAAATTGTAGCAGTGTTGCTGCACTTTTCTAGTTGTTGTCTATTTTGTTCCAAAGAGTCAGAGTTTCTGGTTTTAAAGCAACCAGAAAGGGGAGCCAGTGGTTTGTGGCTCTAAAAGTGAAAATCCCTTTCTGATTTGTCAACAAAAATCATTTCAGTAAAAGAGGGGACTTGACAGGAATTTGCTCAATAGCCTACCTTGTATTAGTGCTTTAAAACACCACAGATGTCAGAGAAATTATGACATGGATATCCTAAATACCACTTACACCCCAGGTGGATAAGCTTTTAAGTGCAAATGACCTTGTTTTTCTATTATTTGTGTTGTTTACTGAGGGAAGCTGTATAAAATGCTTTGTTATTACATGAGACCACCCCATGTACTTTCTTAAAGTCAAACGTTATTTAAAAGATTGTGGGGTCGTTCAAAGCCTACATCATACACAAAGACAAGTGTGCCAGTACACGTCTCACAAAAGAGCAGCGGAATGCTAAGAGCACCCCTGGGTGCTGCAGTAAATGCCTTTAAGTTATTGTTGAGAGGATAATACTTGACCCCCCCCCCCCCCTGTTCTGTAGGCATACATCTGTAAAGTTTGTGACAAACTGAGTACCTCTTTTTTTCTTCTGTCACTCATGTCAAACCCCTTGTCTTGTATTTGTATTTTTGTTTATTTTAACATAGGCTATGATTTTGTCCACACCCATATTCTGTTGAAATTACAAAAAAATATTTTAGTTTTTGCTATTTAAATACATCTAGCAATTAAAACTAGTGTTCAGCAATACACAGATAGATGTATCATTCTGTAACAAATTTTTGACCTTAAATAACCTGGGTTGCTGTGTAATAATTATAGTCTCTGGTCAGCTCTAACTACACACTGCTCAAAAATGTTCAAACTTCTATTACATTTAACCATTATGTAGAAGTACAAAAGTACAGGTAAACATACACCATTTTAATTGATTTAATTAGGACAATTAAAGACTCTGAAAAGTAACTAATACTTAGCTGATATTTTAGTTCTGATAATCCTTCTGTTGCTGCCATAAAAGAAAAGTGATGGCTCTATATTTAATATTTTGATGACACTGGAAGAATTTGCTCAGACATTGGAAACAAAATGAACTTATTGTAAATGGTTTTATTATCCATCAAGTAAGTTGTGTTTTTTTTATTATTTATTTTGACTATTAGATACAAACAGCACGCGTCACAAATTAGCCAATCTATTTCAAATTAGTCTAAGAGTCTGAGATTTTATTTGAAACTTTATGTTGAAAGCACAATAGTAACTGATGTAGGCTGGTTGGTCTGTACATCTCTGTCCACCAGTTCCCCCCTGAGTGTCTTGTTTCCACGATGTGCTGTTAGACAAAGCCTGGGGTCAGAGAGGGTCAAGCAAGCATCTGCTAATTGTTCTGACGACCGGCCTCTTGCTCTTCTCAAAGCCATGGCTCTGTTGGAGTCTGTGGCTGCAAAGCTGTGGCAGCTGCCACTCCGACCCACCTGTGTGGATCATTTACAATCTGAATGTAACCCAGAGACACTGTTTTACACCGTGACCAACGGACACTCTGGGCATTAACCAAATAACTGTAATGGGATCTTAAAGATTGGACCTTTGGCTGTATTGTAAAGTAAATGAAGCTACTCATGGCTGATCAGGCTAAGCACAGAAGCAGGAAGAGAGGATTATTAAGGTCTATAGAGTTTGAAAGGGCAATACATTTTAAGTAACACTTTTATCAGCAAATACAAATCATCAAATGTATTAAAAAAAGTAGCTTCAAATTTTCATTATTGGATCTCTAACAAGAAATTGGAAGTATGACCTCCCTTTTAAAAACACAATACACCAGACCTTCCACTGAGTAAATGTGAGTGATCGGGCACATTACTATGTTGTGAGAACACTACTCTCCACACATCTGACATTTATAAGATACACATTGCAACCTACCATGTGTGTTGTTGCTGGAGTGCAGTTTCAGACAGTGTACCTTACTGAGTGACAATGATAAAAAAAATACTTAGTGTTGTTTAAGTTATAATGCGAAATAATCTTAAAAAGAAGTACCATAAAAATGTCTGAGTAAAAGCTTTTGTAGAAATAGAGATTAAGTTATATCCTATGCCCATATGCCCAAAACGGTTTGGTCTGGCTTTGATTTTGCTTTTAGTGTTTTTGTTGTCATATACTTTAACTTTAACAGAATCTATATGTAGGGTAATGTGTTGAATATTTGTTTATTCGAGTGGTGCCTATGTGAGCTCTGAGCATGAAAGGCCAAGCTAATCAGATGGCCAGTGACCTCTACAGCTCCCATAAACTTGTAGTGTTTTCTCTTCCAACCTGCTCGCTTTGTGAAGATGTCACTCTCGACACGACAAATGGAGCTTTAGAAACTTGGACACAAGGGAGAAAAAGACGCAAACTTTCCCTTTGGCGAGTCCATCAATTAGCATCACAAGCAGCGTTCACGTGTCCTACCAGCGTAAAATCTCACATTTGCAAAGAATGACAAGCTAAGCCACAATAACGAACACGGAGGAAAAGAAAAGGGGCACATTTTAACCAGATGCACGGCAATAAATAACCGCCTCAGTGTCCCCCCAGCTGAGCACGCACATTTACATTTTCAAGTGGCCGCACGGGGAGTCGCACGGGGCAGGAGCGTGTCTGCGTGCCCCCACAGAAATGGCACAGGCTGATTGTTCCGGTTTATTTCACCCACTGTTTGAATGGACCTAAAATACGCACAGACAGGAGGGACCAAACTATATAAAGCAACAAGCAGCACACACTCACGGTGTCACCTTTCTGCGTTTGAACTTACAGTAAACGCCGAAATGCATTCAGTCAAAGGACCTCTCACGCACAAGACCCCCTTCTCTGTGGAGGACATCCTGGACCCGAGCAAGTTTACACGGAGGGGCCCGGGAGATGCTGCTTTGGAAACAGCCACAGGTAGGCCTATGCACTGTTGCGTTTATATTTGTGAATTTATCTGTGTAAGCTATCAATCAAAGATATAGTTTTGATTTTTAAAAGGCCTGGAACATACACTATATTACCTTATACAGGGATTATAGGCATATTAGGTAAAATGTACGCATTTTAAGTGTACTGTCAGTGATTTATTCAGAATTTCCTTTGTGACAATTCCTGATTAAAGAAACGAAACAGATATTAATACAATGTTTACAATTCTAATAGTAGCCTAAATCACACATGCCCTGCATTGTTGCGGACAAATAAAGTAATTTGTTATTTTCACCGTTACTGATATAGCCCTACACTGCTTATTTCCAGAAGCTCAATCTCCAAGAGAAGAACCAGAACAACAGCCCAGGGAGGTTCCTCAACCAACAGACGACAGTAGCAGCCCAGAAGAGGAGGAAGATGAAGACCTTGCCCCAAAGGTTACAAAGATGAAGGCAAAGAGCCGTCGTATTCGCACAGCATTCTCTCTGGAGCAGCTGCAGCTCCTGGAGCACAGCTTCCAGAGGTGCCACTACCTGTCGGTGCTAGAGAGGCACAACATCGCCTCGGCCCTGTGCCTGTCCGAAACTCAAGTCAAGATCTGGTTCCAAAACAGACGTACCAAGTGGAAAAAGGAGCGGCTGCAGGGGAAAGAGGCCGAAGAGAAGCAGAGTGCCACTATGCCCTCATTCACCTCACAGCTGTCACTGTGCCATCCTCTGGCCTACAGTACACTGTACTGCCAGCAGCACGCCCCTGTCCACATGTTTGCACCTCTGCCCCTGGTGTCCTACCACTATCACAGATGACCTCACGTGAACATGAAACTGACTAAAGACTGGAAAACTGTCTCTGCAAACAGCACTGACCTCTGTAAAATAACATGTAATATTGTGTAATAGAATAGAAATAGGATATAACTTATTTTGATAATAAACTTTTCTATTAATCTCTTATTGGTACACACACATTACTGCATGTAGTTCATAAACCACACTGTGTTCAGACAACAACTTTGAGCATCCGAGAAACTAGTGCCACTAAAAACCTGGATGCTGTTGTACTGCTCAGCTGTTGGAAAAGTAGACTATTTGACAACAGAAGATAAGTTGCACACATTTACATTTACTGTTCATGCAAATTGATAAAATATATATTACTTATATTTTAGTTAAAAATGGAAAAGCATAACAGAGAGAAAAACAATCATCAATGTAGAGTAAACTTTACACAATTCCTGACTGAGATGAACGCAGGCTTCTCCCAAATAGACTTTTATGTAACTGTTTTCAGTTAAATATCTCACCAAAGGAATTTCTAACACTCTTACAAGAAGATTAAGCTTTAATCTTTTTTTCTAATAATCTTTTTTTTTTATCCAAAACATTTGAACCCACAGATAAACACACAGTCATGAGCAGCTGTATTAAATTGAGTACATTCTCTTATTCTCAGGACATTGTCCAGTTCTCAGAAAGACACAAGGCAGTAGCAAAATAGAAAACAGTATAATGCAACTCAGCTTGTGATTAAGTAATATTTAAACAAAAATTGAATTGGAATATCTTTTAACTATACCTCCACCAACGCGATATAACAGATGGAGAGGAAAGACTGAGAGAAAGATACGGCAGGAGAATACAAAACAAAGCTCAAGGCCAAAACTTATGTGAGACCAGAGTCAGCCTCTGATGCAACATGAGTGTTTCATACAAACACTAGCTCTGCTCAGACTCTGGTTTCAAGAGGGAACATTTAGACTGGAGTTGAACATGTATGCTTTAAGTTTTCAGATAAATGTAGTGTAGTTAACAAGTCCAGTTTATTACTACAAAGTGGCCATGGGAACAGAAACATAAGAAAGACACTGGGAAAGTGTCTAGTTCTTAATTAACATCTTGGTAAAAACTGAACTCTGGGGATTTGATGTGTCTTATTTTAGAAGCAGCATCAAAGTATCAGCCTCTTACATAAATGTGATGAAAGGTTAAAGTGCACTTTTGGATGACAGATGCAAAAGGAATGTTCATCTGACTTTACATCAGGACCCATCTATCGCACAGATATTTATGTGACCCTCAGATCTGTTAGTTCTTAACACAGTTTTGGACGTTTTAGTTAATTTTCTTAAACAACATGAATGGTCTTCCTGTGTAGACTTGTTGGATTTCATAAGAGGTCACACTCAAGTCAGTAAAACACAATTTACACTGATAAAGTTTACATTTTAAATTATCCCATGTTAGGTTCAATGGAAAACAGACTGTAAATTCTTTGCAGATGTTTGTTATTATTTTCTGACCTCAAGCATCTGGAGAAAACGGTGTAAATCCCTGGTGTTCCAAGGCAGCGGTCAAAGACGTGCTGAGTGAAGATGTTTCTTAAAGGAGAAGTAAGTGATTCTATTGTCTTGACTTACTCTCTGTTTGTTATTATTATTATTATTATTATTATTATTATTATTATTATTATTATTATTATTGTTATTATTATTATTGTTATTAATTATGCTCATCATGCATCATTATAGTATGAGCTGTTATACAGTTCCCTAAGTGGAAAGCATGTGCCTCGAAGGACATAAACAAAAAAGTTGTGTTGAAAAGATAATTTACTGTAGCTGTAAAGTATTTTCATTAACTGAGTTATGACATTTTTCAGTCTTCTTGGTCTCAGTCACATATTTCCTGGCTAAGCAACAGTCTGTTATTGGGGTAAATCTTCTTTCTTTTCTCCTTACTTCCTCCCTCATTCCATGGAATGTCTCATGTGGCAGATGCTCCTCCCCTTGGCTAAAACAAGAGTGAGGGGAAAAGGGGGTGCAGGGCCATGAGGGAGAGATGTGACTCTAGAAAAGGACGAGACTGAGTGGTGCTCTCCTGCTGCTGCTCATAAGTGTTCCAGACATATGCATTTCCTCTTCTGCAAAGCTGCCAACAGACTGCTTTAAA
Organism: Neodontobutis hainanensis; assembly: GCA_024349245.1. Classification (NCBI taxonomy): domain Eukaryota; kingdom Metazoa; phylum Chordata; class Actinopteri; order Gobiiformes; family Odontobutidae; genus Neodontobutis; species Neodontobutis hainanensis. The sequence continues at coordinate 2,953,270 of JALDNG010000012.1, read as the reverse complement.
ACTCCAGCACTCTTTTGTTCACAACGGAACAGAAGCTTTGTAGTTCTCATCCTTTTGTTCTTTGAAGACTTCCTTTGAAGACTTCCTCTCAAGACTGGTGACCAGGGCGTTCATCTGCAGGTCAGATGTTTATGAGTCTCTCTGACATTTACATTTAGGCTCATCCTGGAGTACACAGTCTGGTTAATCCTCTGCAGCAGTGTGTTTCATTAGAGGAATGAGGGCTTGGGTTCTCCTTGTCCTGGTGGCACTGGCCCTGTGTTGTGCCTTGGCCAGCACTGGAGAAGATATGAAAGGCACAGACAGAGGACAGGTTGAGGTCAGTGCACCTCGGAGTCTGGACAAGAACCAGAAGCAAATGTCAGATGAGCCAGCTGAAGCGGTGGAGCAGGAGACCCCACGACCAAAGAAAAAGAAAACACCTGAGGAAATAGAGGCAGGTAAGTGGAAGACACTTTTGTCCACACACGCTTTTTTTAAGCTTAATACATTTCCTGGCAAGTCCGGTCAGTTCCCTGTAACTGAGTGCAGCCAAGCGTCTGAAGAAGCAGTCCAGAAAGGCTGCAGTGACTCTTGTTGACAGTTCAAACTATCATACTTTATACGTTCTCTGTAAGCCATCTTTTTATTTTCATGTCGGTAATATAGAGTTTTCATAAAAGTACATATTGGAGTAAAGAGTGACCTGTCGGTGAAAATGCCCAGATGATTCAGAGAAGTGTGCAGGGATTTTGTTTGACATCTTCTTGGCATAAAGACCAAACTTACTTTACTCTGGCAACAAGCAGTCTTTTTCCACAACTGCAAACCTTCAGAAGCCTGTTTCTGACCTTTAAAACCGACTAAGACAGTGACATGTAAACTGTCTGCATCACTTACAACACATTTTAGACTTTCGGAGGCATTAAAGACCAACACATTGAATAAGCAACAGCAGAAATGTTTCCACTATGATTTTCCAAAAGTGGAGCGCAGTGGATTTATGAGAAGGCCCTGTTTTTTTAGCTAATAGTACTGATGTTCTTATTGTTAACTTTCCACTGCTCGAAGCAAAACCACGGAGACAGCAGCCAGAGCCATTTATGTCTGGCTGATTTAAGTTTGACTAAAAGCCGTAATTAACTCATCCTGAGAGCCACAACAATTTTTAAACCTTGTTTATGTTAGTTAGATTTTGCTGAGCAGGCAGACACCTTATGACTAACACCTTTACTGCCACACTTGTTTATCACGAATGAATCAACTACATGTTCAGCCAGTACACATAGGTGAGTAATAAATTAGCTCAGAGGAACATCCAAAAACCATTTCAAAACAAAGAGCAATATGTGCACACACACTGCAGCCACAGCTCGTATAAAGTAATCCTGCAATTTCCATGAAACACCCACTCTCTCAAGACTATGATTATAGGCTCGTTCAAACCCCTAAGTCTTCACCTAAACCTACACGAACACTAGCTGCAGCTAGAACACACACAGGTTCCTGCATTGTTATGAACCTCTCATTGTGAGTTTGTCAGGGTCTCTGGAACAAACAGGCTTTTATTTAACTCAAGGGTGCAAAGAAAAATAAGGACTGTCGGAGTAATGTTGGCATTATTGGGTCTCAGTGTAAGTTCTTTATGTGTTTTCTTGGTTTTGACACAAAGTAGCAGATGATGTGGCTGAATTAAAATCCCCACTGCATTTCTGTATTAGCTATCCCCTTGGTGTCTGTATTTTACTTTATTAGCATAATGTTTATGCTATGGCCCATTGAGACCTCGGCCCATATTATACTAATGTGTACACTTTCATTTCTCTGAAGCCAAGGCAAAGAAGGCAGCTGAGAGGGAGGAAAAAGCCAAAAAGAAAAAAGCTCCAAAACCCACCAAAAAGCCTAAGCCTCCCAAACCCACCAAAAAACCCAAACCCCCCAAACCCACAAAGAAGCCGAAGGCCCCCAAGCCCCCCATGAAAACCAGGACGACCACAGCCCAGCCTGACAGCAGACCCACTGAGAAGCAAGACGAGCAGCTAACCACAGAGTATGGCAAGCACACATGTATGTATCCCTCAATTGACAGGATACCATGAGATTAATTTTTCATATTTGGAGTCAAGACAGAAGGTAGATGGAAACACAGCATTATGCTACATGTTATTTTTCACAGTAATTGATGGGTTGACCACAAAGACACCAATATGGGAAGAGCCTGAAGAGCCAGACCTGGGTAAGACAGTTACATCAATTTGTTACACGTGTCTGTCTGGAAATTTAATTTTATAAAATTATTTGTAATAAACACTTTTTTTTAGTACAAAGCATGAGGTGCAAAAACAACAATACACAACATTACAAGTGTGCAGTACACATAATAGAATAGAAATAGGCTTGTTTGATTGTCAAATTACATTTTTTTCTATCAAACAAATTAGTCTACATTTATTCTGCTTGTCAGAATATAACTGTAAATATAACTAGTTTGCAGTTGATGTAAACTTGCTGTATTTAATATTGTATTCAATGACAATTGTATTATTATTGCAGATGTTCATAACCTAATAACTTTTTATAAAAAAAATGATTTCCCTGTCTTCTCACAGCTGTGGTGCCTAAACAGAAAGAGACCACCACTACTGAAATCATCATGTACATACCAGGTACTGTTATGCAATGTGAACCGTGTGGGTTTCTTTACTAGACCATGAATTTCATGTTTTGTTGTCTTTCAGAGGAAACTACTGCCAGTCCATTTTTAGGGCCATGGTATGAAGAATATGACTATGATGACTGTAAGTTAGAGATGTGCAATACAATAAATACAGTGGCTGCAAATAGACAATATATACTGCACTTGTAATGTGTTTCAATCCACAGTGGCAGCCAAAAAACAAGAAGAGGAGGAAGAGAGAGCTCGAAAGGAAAAGGCTGAAAAAGGTTTTCTGTACAAACACACCTTGTTAATTCATTGTTGGCATACTTGAGATGGTTTATTTCATACATAAACAGAGAAAGGCGATGGTGGTGGATGCAGGTCAGAGTTTATTTTATGCATTGTATAATGTACACACATTGTTTATACTAAACTAGGTACAACAAACTCAATATTAACATGATAACATCACACAGTTGCTGCAGAGTCTTCCACGATGCGACTCTCCCGTTCAACCACATCCCAAAGGTGCCCTATTGGATATAGATCTGGTGACTGTGGTGGCCATTTGAGTAAAGTGACCTCATTGTCAGGTTCAAGTAACCAGTCTGAGATGATAAGAGCTTTATGACCTGGTGCGTTATCCTTCAGAAGATGGGTACACTGTAGTCATAATCAAAGGTGTTCCAACTTTTTGCAAAGAAGGCCACAATTTTTGATTTCCAAGGGCCGACAGTCTCTACAAGTACAGGTTTTAGTTGGATTTGAATGGGTTTCATTTGGATTTGAAAAAGTTATAATTGGATTTGAACAGGTTTTAACTGAATTTGAAGCTGTTTGTATAAAGGTGCTGCTGGTGTGGCCATAAGCATTACATTTTATTGCTTATATGATTGGCCCCCGGGCCTGACTTTGGACATGTCTGTCATAAAGGGATGGACATGGTCAGCAATAATACTCCGGTAGGCTGTGTTTAAACAATGCTCACTTGGTACTAAGGGGTCCAAACTGTCCCAAGAAAATATCTCCTAGAGATGTTTGTGCGTGAAAATCCCAGTAGATCAGCATTTTTTTTATGACTCAGACCAGCCCGTCTGGCACCAACAACATTCCACGTTTAAAGTTACTTAAAAATGTCCTTTCTTCCTCATTTGGATGCTCGGTTTGAACACCGCAAGTCGACTACACCATATCTAGAAGCCTAAATGCATTGACATGCTGCCATGTGATCGGCTGATTAGAAATTGTATCTAATAAAGTTGGACCTAATAAAGTGGCCGGAGAGTGTATATGTGTGGGGGATTAATGTTAAGGGGAGTATAAAGAAAATGGAATGTGAAAAATTAGATAAAATGTTTCTATTTTATTAGCAACAGATTTCATAAACATGGCAATAGTTCATTTTTCTCCTGTGTTTATGTTGGCATGTCATTGCAAGTCTTGGCCAGATACCTTATCAGTTAAGTAAAAAAGTGCACCATGCAGATGTTGCAGCATGCAAAGTATTTAGGGTCTACTTAACAGCAAAAATACTTCATCATACCATACTTTTAACTAAATATATCTGTACATTTGGGAGTAATTTTTATTTAATCTTTATCTAGGAAATGTAATGTACAAGAGGAAATGAAGGTACACTGTTTTGGTTGGCTGCAGAGCTCTGTGTAAACCCATGTTTTGACACAACATATTGATTCCCCATTTCTTAAGCTGAGCGTCTGCGGAAACAGTGGGAGGAGGAAGAAGAGGAGCGACTCAAGCAGGCAGCTATCCCGACTGAACCAAAGAGTGAGTTCTATTACATTAATAAATGCAGGAGAAAATATTCTAGAGTTGGCTTCAAAGTATAAACCACTACATTGTCTACATTGTTTATTCAGATGATGAATTCCATTGACAGACTTGTAAACAGCTGTGTCAATCCCAGGGGAGACATCTGAGTGTTTTGGAGTTGAAGTTTTTGTCCTGTTGTGTGTCTTTTTTCTGTCAGAGTGTCCTCCTCTGGGCTTGGAGTCTCACCGTGTGGAAGACGACCAACTGCTGGCTTCCTCGCAGTCACACCATGGCTTTGCAGCGCAGAGGGGCCGCCTCAACATGCAGGTATCCAGGTGTCACCTCACTTTGCAAAATTAGAATCTGAACACGACTGATTAACCGGTGGCTATGTGCAGGGCTCTGATAATGAAGATGATATGTATGGTGGTGCTTGGTGTGCTGAACCAGAAGAGAAGAACCATTGGTTTGAAGTTGATGCCCGCAAAGAAGTGGAGTTCACTGGTGTCATTACCCAGGGAAGAAACTCTGAGCAACAGTGAGTCCTTGTTTAGATAAAAAAAATTAAATAAGCTTTAGTTGTTATCAGTAGGCTAGATGCCAGTTTTTCTTTTCTGTACATATTTGTTGATTTACTTTCTAGAGAAGATTTTGTGTCCTCTTACTTCGTGGCCTTCAGTAATGACAGCCGAGACTGGACCGTTCTTGATGATGGATATGCAGAATGGGTGAGGAAAAGCAAAGACTCAAACTGTATCCACAAATATGTTGTTTGATCATAACTATACACCTGTCTCTTTGGTTCTTTCCATGTAGTTGTTTTATGCTAATGTGGATAAGGACACACCAGTGATGAGTCAGTTTTTGAAACCTATTGTTGCTCGCTACATCCGCATTCTGCCCCAGAGCTGGAATGGCAGCTTGTGTTTGCGAGCAGAGATCCTGGCCTGTCAGCTACCAAGTCAGTTTCACACCCATGTTTAGGCCTACTATTCTATTTTTAACTATTTTGCATCTTTATGAGTGATTTAAGATTTTGACTATAACCATACAGTAGCCTACTACTAAAATTGAAATGTCTGACATTACTATTGCAGGTGTATTTCCTAAATGTATTACAGTTTTCAGGCATTATCATTCATTACTGGCAGTGTTAAAGGAAATAATATGTCTGTAGTCTACTTGGAATCCTGTGCTTGTTTTAGGCAGCTACCAGAGCGAGAATGAAGTGAACCTATCAGATGACCTGGACTTCAGACACCACAACTACAAAGAGATGAGACAGGTTATTGTTCAAAGCATATGGCCTGACATTACACATAAAATTTTAAAAACAAGTAAAATTATTTTTTTGCAGATGATGAAAGTGATAAATGAGGAGTGTCCCAATATTACCAGGATCTACAACATTGGTAAAAGCTCACAGGGCCTGAAGCTATATGCCATGGAAATCTCTGATAAACCAGGAGAGCATGAGACAGGTAAAGTTGTTATTTGTTTGTGTTTATTACTGATCCTTTACCTAAAAAGAGCAGGAGATAGACACATTTTGTACAATATTTTATTACTTGGTACAGTATTTAAAAAAAATAGCTAATTGCACATTACATGCCCATTATCTTATTCAAAATTCATTAATGTATTAAAATCAGATCCTTCAAAAATAAAATTGTACGTAGCTTAATTTTTCTTCTGTTGTTAGGCGAGCCCGAGTTTCGTTATACTGCTGGTCTCCATGGCAACGAAGCACTGGGGCGAGAACTACTTCTTTTGCTGATGCAGTTTCTGTGCAAAGAGTACAACGACGACAACCCCAGAGTGCGCCGCCTGGTGGACGGAGTGAGAATACACCTAGTGCCCTCACTAAACCCAGACGCATATGAGCTGGCTTATGAAATGGTAAGAAACGCATGTTTGGTGTATGTTTGAAGACAAAGGGGGAAAATAGCAAGCTGCCTAGCTGAAGTCTTCTACGTCGCAACAGATTAGATCATTTCATCACGTTTTTTAATTCTCTCCAGGGCTCTGAGATGGGAAACTGGGCACTAGGCCACTGGACCGAAGAAGGATATGATATCTTCCAGAATTTCCCCGATCTTAACAGCATCTTGTGGGGAGCAGAGGACAGAGACTGGGTCCCTCGCATTGTTCCCAATCACCATATCCCTATCCCAGAGAACTACCTTAATGGCTCGGTAGCCTAAACTTTATTCAGATAATAGATCTCTCTGACTAATTACTATTCAAAGTGTGGTGGTCTTGCTTTTTTAGGTTGCTGTTGAAACAAAAGCCATCATTTCATGGATGGAGCGCAACCCATTTGTTTTAGGGGCTAATTTACAAGGGGGAGAGAAAATGGTTGTTTACCCGTATGATATGCAGCGGCCACCAATTTCTGTAAGGCTTGTATCTGTGAATCTCTTTATATTGGCCTATACACCTATAGGTGTATATCTAACTATTTGTAAACTCATCAAATAATCTTTTTTGGGAATACCTTGCAGCTGACTGACAATCGTCGCTGGAGAACAAATGCTGAGATGAATGAGGAGACATGGGCTCGGATTCAGCGCCAGAACCAAGGAGCCCTGCGAGAAACACCAGATGATTCCATGTTTCGCTGGTTGGCCATGTCTTATGCCCACAGCCATCTGACCTTAACAGAGACCTACAGAGGCTCTTGCCATGGTGATGAAATTACGGCAGGACAGGGCATCATCAACAGGGCCAGCTGGAAGCCAGTAGTGGGCAGTAAGTTTCAAAATATGTTGATGTGTGTGTATGTAGTGATAGCTGAAGGGCAATGTTACACTGTCAAACTACAACTAAATCATGGCAGATGTTGCTACTTTCAACCTGACGAATCTTTCCAACATCCTTTCAGGCATGAATGACTTCAGCTACCTGCACACCAACTGTTTCGAGTTGTCCATCTTCTTGGGCTGTGACAAGTTTCCACATGAGAGTGAACTGCCCCTGGAGTGGGAAAACAACCGTGAAGCTCTGCTCTCCTTTATAGAACAAGTAATTTGTGAAAACATTACCAACTTTTTTAGCTAATCTCCATCTAAAAAGATGTTTGATCAAAAATACAAGACCTAATTTATATACATTAATTTATTGTCCATGTTAAATGAAATGTGTTATATTATTTTGTATTTGAGTTGTATTTTCTGCTGCAGGTACATCGAGGCCTAAAAGGCATTGTGAAAGATACAGAAGGAAACCCTTTGGCCAATGCCACCATCACAGTAGAGGGAATTAGACATGACGTGAGAACAGGTATATCTTAATTAACAAGCTTTACTTCCCCTCACTGTCTTGTTTCAGACTGATTTAAACTTGTCATTACAGTGGCAGATGGCGATTACTGGCGACTGTTGAATCCTGGTGAGTACAAAGTAACGGCCAAAGCAGACGGCTACACCCCACAGACCAGACTCTGCATGGTGGGGTACAACTCAGGGGCTACTTCATGCAGCTTCACTTTAGCCAAATCCAACTGGGAACGTATCAAGAAAATTATGGCACTTAACGGCAACAGGCCCATTCGACTGGTCACCAAAAAAGTGACCACAACGTCAGCCACCAAAGTGGTTGACCCCACAACAAAGGCTCATGTTGACGCTGAGAGAGTAGAGAGACTTGGACGCCTCCGAATGTTGCATTTACGCAGACAGCGTTTACAAAGACCAAGAGGCAGAGTCAGTACCACTCCTGCAACCACAACGACGACAACCACCACAGCAGCGCCGACACAAAAACCTGAAAGTGAGAGCACTACATCCTGGTATGACCCATTGTTTGCTGTGGAAAATTGGGTGACTGAGAACCCTTTTGATAGTTTGAATTTGGAGTCAGCACCAACACAGGATTACCCATTTGAGTTTGCTATTGATTGATTATTGCACCAAGAAGTCCTATAACTACTCCACTCTGCATTACAGTATTTCATAAACACTACACAAGTCTTTTTGAGCTATAGGGGGTAACTGTTTGGAGGGGCGTAATTCACAAAGATATATATTTTTTTGTACATCAGTGGAGAGTATATCTGTAAACAGGATCTGCTGAGCAGAGACTTTACAGCCCTTTTGGCTTAGTTAAAATAAATTTGTACATAATAAACATGCTGCAATTATTTGCTTTTCATGAGTATGTATGTAATGCACATGATCTCAATCAAATGGTGAATACATGAAATGCTTTGAAAAATGCAACAATGACAGGTATTATGAAAAGATTGTGAACCTGTAACTGTATGTTTACTGACAGAATATGTCAGAATAAATCTTGCAGGAAAGGTGAGGTCCTGTTAGTGAGTTACTACAGTAACTGACTCAAGAGTTAAGATAAACTGAGCTTCCCCTTTTTCAGGTTTAACATACTCCAAGTTTGGACTAAACCTGTTTATGGAAATAGAAGTGCAAGTGAGGGTATATAACTTGTAATTAATACAGGAATTAGATTTTCATTTTTGTAAGTACACAAGTTATCTTTTTTAGCAATTTGTTCAATATGTAGTCAGTGAACGAGTGGATTGTGCTAGAGGAACTTCCATAAATATTTGAAGAAATGAGTCATAAAGATAATGTATCATTAAATGAGAAAATGTATCTTTAAACAATGTGAATTCAGGTTGTTCCTTTCTCAAATAGTTTGCTACTAAAGTGTTGTATAAACTTTTAAGGGTGACACATCAAGACAAAATGTTTCAACAATTATTCAAGTTTCTATATAAATGGTGAATAATGTGAACACTTTCACAGTTTGTCCTTGAGTGAGTGAGTTTACAAACCCCAGGTTTCTCACATCATAATCTTTTCTCTGTGAAGCACACAGAAATTTACACGTCAACAATATGCTGTGCTCCAAGTCAATGTCTTAACAGCATGTGTACATCTATGACTGGTTTGTTTTGGCTTTTCTGCTTCCTCCAGTATACCGGAAACTCTTCAGAGGGTTCTTCCCTCGAATGTTTTTCTACATGAAAGAAACAAATACATTTATAGCAAGCGTACACTTTACTGTATGATAATGCTGGTCAATCAATCAATCTATTCATCCATCTATGCGGAGTATCTATTACTATCCTTTATTTAAAGTAAGCTACTTAATACCAATGTAGGCATAACAATTGTGCTTACCACTATAAACTGCATATGGACCTACTAAAATAACCGAGTGAATACATTGACTACATAAAATACTAAACTGTGCTATTTCTAATCATTGATTAAACGTCTCTTTCTAATTTTAGATAGAATAGTTGATAGTAACAGGCTGTACAATTAACAAGACATAAACCATATCTTAAGTAAAAATGAAAAGTCATTCCAAATCTCTAGAAAAATGTGATAATTTCTCACCTTAAAAGTTGTCTTAACAACCCCCTCTGGCTTAGGTCTTTCTTTTCTCCTCTTCCTCCTTTTGCCAGACAATGGATTCACTACACCTCTCAGTGTTTCAGGAACTAGATGACATAAGTGAAATAATCAGCATTGTATGATATATAGCAACAATTGCACTTTATATTACCAAGCCACTTACTGAGATATTCTGGTACATTTTTCATGTGTGGTTGGACGACAGCAGGATGGAGATCTTTATCATGTCGTAGCAACTGTAGATCTCTAGGGTTATCCTCAAAGTATGTCTAAAAAAAGCAGAATAGCCCAATCTGAAAATGTCCATACCCTTTTGCTTTCATATTTTTATGAATAAATGCACCATACCTTTAGTTTTTCTGAATTAAGAAGTTCTTGTTTGATCTCTTTAAGTCTGGCCTCTTTTACTGCCTGCTTCGTCACTGAACGCATGGCATCCTAAAACAAATTACAATTAATCATCTGTTAGAAAACTATAAAGAGGCTCAGACTTTAAAATGCAAAACAAAACAAAATATTCTTACCCGACACCTATACCGGAAACATTCAATCTCCTCCATCTTAAATTTGTAAGGTTTCAGAACACAATCTGCATTATCTAAACAAACACATATGGGTCTGTTAGTTTGATTAATATTATAAATTGTCAAATTATTAAAATTTATTGTACCTCCTCTGAGAGCTTCTTCTACTTCAGCCAGTAGAGACAGCTCAGTGTGTGTGATAAAAGACAGAGCAGTACCAGGGTTGTCTGCTCTGGCCGTTCTATGAAAACAAAGGCATTTAGAGTTATGGCTGAAGGTAATGTCCTCCAAAGGCAATCAAAGAATCCCAAAACAGACTTACCTCCCTACTCGATGAATGTAGGACTCTACTGTTGGGGGGAAGTCAAAATTGATAACATTGGCAATGTTTTGAAAGTCAACACCTCTGGATACTCCATATTCCTTGTCCTTATTTCTTAAAAAAAAAAAAAAGAAAAATGATCATCATGCGTCACTGTCTACATCAAGGTTTTTCATGGTATTCATAATTTCTTAACTGCTATGGTATTACACATGTAACATGTATGATTTATTTTGTTCTTGCCTCCAAACAAACATTGTATACATATTGTAAATTGCATGTTTTTTGTTTCCATGTCTGTCTATAATAAAACAGATAATGGGTGGCAACACAGGGCAGAGCTCCCCTATTTTGACAAGAAAACTAACATTATGGTATTGACTCACTTTGTCCCTTTCTCTACGAACGACTTCTTCTTCCCTTTGCCTGCAGCCACCTGTGATGCCACAGTGGGATCAGCCAGGTTTTGCTCATCAGTGGCAATAATGTAGTCGTAAAAACCTTGGTTGAATTGTGTGATAATGTGGCACCTACAGAAACAAGTAAATCTATTATACTGCAGCTTACACTTAAAAGGATACAGCACATCTTGTAGTTAATTTGTTTTCGACTATCTGACCTGGATTGTACAGGTAGCTCAGAGTTCAGCACACATGCAGGAATACCAAACTGCTCAAGGAACAGTTTGACTCTGTAGCTTCTATCCACCTCTCCCACAAACAAAAGTGTCTTGCCCTGAACCAGGCGGAGCTTCAGCAGTGTGTAAATGAGCAGGAACTTGTCCTCCTCATCACATTTGATACTGTACTGCTGCAGCTGACTGCTGTCTGGGAGCCGGGAACCTTGCAGTTTCAGAATCACCTGTAAGATGATGGTTTTGTTTGTTAAAGTGTAAATGGTATTAAAATGATCATCAGTGTCTCAGTGTCATTAGCTACAGTGCACTGTCTGATGCATTAAAAAAAAAAAAAAAAAAAGAATATACAAGACGTGACATTACCGGGTTGTGTAGGAGCAGCTCCTTTAACGCCTGAACATCTTCATTGAATGTGGCTGACATCAGAAATGACTGGTAGATCTTTGGCAAATGGCTGTTTGAGTAGAATAAACAGATTATGTATTTGGCAAAAATAAGAAAGCCCATAGCCTTGTGTAATTAAAAAAAATCATGACATGTACAGCTTGTGCTGATCTAGATTTTACTCAGAGTGGAACAAGCAATACAAAACAAATAAAATGAATCTGGTCCATGAAAGGAAGGAGGTTCTGTACATGAGAAGCTAGACTATGCTAAAATAGTGCATCTCACCATAGTAAGTTTTTAAGGTCTGCCTCGAAGCCGAAAGAGAAAAGCAGGTCTGCTTCATCTACAACCAGCATCTCGAGTGATGAGTGCAGGACAAGGTTCTGTGCGTTCAGGTGAGCGAGTGCACGGGACGGTGTACTCACCACCACATCAGGTTTCTCCATCAGGATAGGCCTGGACAAACACAAACCCAATTGTTGCTTCAATATTTGGCACTATAAACATTTACTATGTGGTGTGTAAATGCACAAACAATGTGAAATGTTAAAAAATATATAAATAAAAAACAGACCTCTGAGCTGACAGGTCAGTTTTGCTAGAGATGTCAGCCACTCTGATATCCCTAGAGCAATAGGCTGTTAACTGGCGTATCATCGTCTGAACCTGCTGACCCAGCTCTTTCGATGGCACAAGGATCAGTGCCCTTACATCCTGCTCTCGTACACTCTGAAACACAGCCATCACAGTCATCACCACAAATGAGATCAGGAAGTGGAAAGCAAGACACCCCCCAGGATTTAGATTTTTTTTTTAACTGTCATTTCTCTCGAACAAATGATTTGCTCATTTGAGCCATCCCCTACCTGTTTGGAGTCCAGGAGCCGCTGAATGACAGGTATCGCATAAGCAGCAGTTTTTCCAGAGCCCGTTCGAGCTCGAGCCAAAAGGTCTTTCCCCTCCAGCGCCAGAGGAATAGCCTTCTCCTGGATCAAAGTGGGTTGAGCCCAACTTAAGTCTGCGACCGCCTGCATTGCCGTAACGACACAGAGGAAAATAACGTACCCTAATTAGTATTTCTCGATGCAGCATACACCAATACAATGTGTTTATTTGGTTATCAAACTATAAAGAATATAACGTAGGTTTGACAACAAAACCTGAGTTTTAGAACAAGAACAAAACAACTCCGTGTATAGTAAGTGAAGCTACTCGTCACGTTGTTTTCAAAGCTGTTGAAGGAGCGACTTTAAACTCTAAACTGACATTTCTGCAATTTCTTAAGACTTTATTGTTTGTCTAAGTCCCATTCAGCTTGTACCTTTACAAGTCGGTCGTCTAATCCCATTTCATGGAACTGTAAACGTTCCTCTGCCATATCTCCAGCTGAACAGCACACGTGGGTCGCTTATTTTTTACGTCAACCTGCCTCAAGCTTCTTCTTCTTCTTCTTCCAGGGTTTCCCGACGGACTACAATCCGACGTAAACGGAGCCTGCGCCACCTACTGTACAACGCAATATATTACAACATCAGTTTAAACACACAAGCAGTAGGCCTTCATTGAGCACAAAGCAATTTTATCTCAATCATTCTGACCATTTTTGTAGGCTACTCCTTACAATGTTGAAGAACAACTAAATTATTTTTGTTACTTTTATATGAAATATGTTAAGCGTATCTAATGCCTGAGATGGGAAAAAATCATAGAGTTTTATCTTGCACACAATGAGATGCAGTCATCTAGTAAAGTTTTTTTGTCAACAATTGGATGACCCAAAAGGTAGGCTACCACTCTCAGAGAATCACCCTAAGCCATTTATTCTAACATTTCTTTTCATGGAACTCTCGCGACATCAACATTTCAAAGTCTTTATTCATTTACACTAGGGATAATTTATTAAAAAATGATACACGGGCTTCCTTTAGAGTCCTAGTCACATTACCAAATAGAAATTGTCTATGATCTACGTGTTAAAAGTTTGGCTGCAATAGCGGTGTCTCTTTAAAGCAGCAGCCATGTTTGTGCCGCGGTCGTGTATTGAAGGGACTTGTTGAGAAGATGGTGAGACGCTGGATGGAGGCGCAGATGTCTGCTGGATGCTGGGCAGCCTCCTCCCACACCAAATAGACGAATAGAAGTCATCATGGCCGCGAAAGCAGTCCTCCCTTAGCTGGAGCAAAACTGAGACACGGAATATTAAATAAAGCTACACAGGGTGAGTGAAATATAGCTCGAAAATATGTCAAAGTCCAGTTTATGTTGTTGTTTTGGATGGAGGAGGGTTAATGAGTAAGACGTCAAACCTACAGGTTGGTATTAGTCATTAGCCAAAACAAAAGACTAAACCTGTCCAAATAAATGCATTAATTAATTTACAATTATTTCAATCCAGTGCGCACAACACTGAATATTAATTAGGCTACTGACTTTATTTTTCAGTATAAATGGCGTTTATGTCCCGGTTCTCTCGGTCAAGGAGCAGCTCCAGGTCTCCCAGCAGAAGGGACTCAGAGCGCATCTCCCCTGTCCTGTCCGTGTCCGAGCTGGAGAGACTGCTGTATACAGGGAAAACCGCGTGTAACCATGCAGATGAAGTGTGGCCGCGGCTGTACATAGGAGACCAGTAAGTGGTTTGTTTTTTTAATAAAATGTTTAGACAAAGGTAAAAATCAGTTTGGGTGTTCAGTTAGGATATCCAATGTCTCATTGCCTGCAGGGACATAGCCTCGGACCGCAGAGAACTGGCCAAACTGGGCATTACGCACATCCTCAACTGCGCCCAGAGCAAGTGGCGCGGAGGAGCAGAGTACTATGCTGGAATGAATATCACTTATCATGGCATTGAGGCTCACGACTCGCCCACGTTTGATATGAGTGTCAACTTCTATCCTGCTGCTGAGTTTATTCACAAAGCCCTTACTAGTGGAGGTGAGTTTGTGTGTGCCCTGACCCACCTATAATTTATTCAGTTTGGTTTCTGCACATGTTGTTGCACATAATAGAGGGTTGGTGGTAACACTGATGATAAAGTTATAGGTCTGGTCTTTGCATTTTTCAGGTGTAGTCCAGATTTTGCTATAAGTTTTATCTTGGATTTTGTTTTGGTTTAATAGTTTAGAACATGTTTTGTCCTACTTTAAAAGCTGTGTTTTTGTATTTGTATAGGCAAGGTGCTAGTCCACTGCACTGTGGGAGTTAGCCGCTCTGCCACACTGGTGCTGGCCTACCTGATGATCAGACAGAACTTGACCTTAGTGGAGGCCATTAAGACAGTCAAGGACCACAGGGGTGTCACCCCCAACAGAGGGTTCCTCCGTCAGCTCAACGGCCTGGACAGCATCCTCAGAGAAAGCAGGAAGACATCCCCGCAGAGCTGAAAGTCTCAGGACATGGACAACACAAGTGAGCAGTTTAACTGAAGGACATGTCAGTGCTGGAGAGGAACTGCCTGAGAAGACACAGGTGAGGGTGTGGGGGTACTGGCAATCAATTGGTTCACTGTTTTGAACTGGCAAAATGACATGCTAAAAAAGCCTATGATACAATAGACTGACATTCAGCTCACATAAAGCAACACTATAAATCTAAATTGTGAATGGACTATACAAGTTCGATTATGTATTGTGAATGGACAATACATAATCAAACGCGTATTTATTTGTATTAACCATATTTGAATTTGTTCAGCAACTACTTGGTGACTACTAAATAAGATATTTATCAATTTAGGTGACATTCAGTTGATAACAACAATAAACCAAGTTGTCTAGAAAGGTTGTTAAAATTTTAAAGAAATGTAGGAGATGTGTCTTAAAATGGCTAAATCCTTTAAAACAATGATTCCAATACTCTCACAATGCTACTTTAAAGCATTGTTCTTTATGCATCGGCTCAAAGCCTATTTAATATAAAATATGCACTTAGTTTTTGTTTGGTCAAAAAACAACCAATGTTTAATTTGACAGGTAAACTATATACTACACATTATAAATTTTGCTAAAGTTAAATGCATCACTTGCCACTGTGGTAAATCTTGAACATTGATGGAAGCTTAAAGATTCTTGCAAATGTATCTGTACAACTATTACCTGCACTAGAAAAATCTAGAACATTTGAGTGAATATTTCCCCCCAATTATTTTGAGAGCTCCAAATGTGTACATCTGCGGTTCTAACTGAAATTATAGTTTCTTTCACCATAACATAGGTACAGTAGTTTTATATAGAGCCATGCTCACTACTGGCCCGGGTTTGGACAAGCCTTTTTTGTAGCTTTTTATCAGTATAAAAAGTGTTGTAAACAGTATCATAATAATTATATTGTAACAGTCACACAAATTACAGCAGACATTACAGATTTGTGGTGAGTTTGTGTGCAAACTAAGACTGTATAATTATTTTTTTCTGGATAATTGGTTGTTAATTAATGCATTGTTTCAAGCCAGTGTGTTTTGCCTTTGTATTTAATATTAAATGTGATAAGTCCTCTTCAAACATCTTTATGTAATTTCAACACAGCAGTGACTGTTTGGTATCTAAAATAGAAAAGCAAATGGTAATTTTATTAAGTATAACATCGCACAAGTATTTACACGAGAAGGACCTCACAAATGTGCCATTGCAAAAGCTACTAACTGCCTGGGTCTGTACAGGTTTTGAAAAAACAACAGTTTTAGGTGAGGCTTATCTTTAATAAAATAGGAATAAATCAGTGCTCAAACAGAATTTTAAACCAGCTGTTTAACTCTGTGTTTTAAATATTACCTCAAATGTCACATTTGAACAGTGACTTGTGGTATTAGTCTGCTAATTTAACACCATATTAACAAAGGCACGGCTATTCTCAGGCCTTCACAGAAAAGTGGTAGTCATTTTGTTTGTTGTTAACAAGCACATTTTAAGGCTTGAAGGAAAGTTGAAGCCACAACTTACATCCAGTAAACTCACTTGTTGTATCTTGTGTCACAAGCATTTGCCATGTCCGGTTACTGTGTCACTGTGTCCTTCTGCAAAAGGAAACACTTATAATCTTCAAGCATAAGCCTGTCCATTTTTATGTTTTGTATCTTTGTTGTATTGTGTGTTTTGTACTGGTGGTTTTACTGTGATGTGGTCTGCTGTTTATTATATAGATATACCTTAATCATTTTGTTACAAAAACATTTCTATTGTTATTTATTTTTGTATCACTCTCTCTTTGAGGCTCATTGTGGGACAAAATGTCAAAAGAGATGCTGATGCCTTAATCTGTGTACTTCTATTGACTTTTAGTTTATATTATCTTTAAAGGTTTGTTTTGATAAAAACATACTTTATCAGAAATAAAACAAATTGTATGAATTGCTGACACTTATTTAACATATTATTTGCAGAGGTTTATTATATACAAAGACCTCATCATGGCTTCAACAAGGGCCTGGCTGAGGTATTTTTAGCTCACGCCAGAGGATAAAAGATGGGGGTGAGGGTTTTGTCTGGATGTGGGTAAAAGCCTCACCACTAGATGGCAAGAAATCTTATATAATCGTTTTTGTTTTTATAAGCAAAAAAATGCACAAAAGACATCTTGCATACAATCATGTTTTATTTACACCATCATTTTGCTTGGCTTTCATTAATAAATATAAACTGTATGGAAGGATTAGAAAAATCAAAATATTACACAATGAACTTCAACAATAGACAAATATTAATAAAAGGGAAAAGTTGACTGGCTTTTCCTATTGCAAATATGCAAAACATGACTAACAGGTGAACTGGGACATCACTCATGACAAAAAGTACTTCTGACAGCGCATAATATATTAACCTGACATAGCTCTGTCAACCTAGTTTAGTTCTCCACAGTCAGCAATGACAACCTTAGCTTTAGGAGTGCCACTCTTTGTTCCTTGCTTGTCCATTGCCTTGACAATGTCAATCCCCTCTACAACACTGCCAAACACCACATGCTTTCCGTTCAGCCTGCGAAACAGAGCAAGCCATTAATATGCACACCCAATGTCTGAAACAAGCTCAAACCTTAAATTAAAGCACATCTAAATGCAGTGTTGTGTGAGCGTACCAATCAGTGGAAGCTGTACAGATGAAAAATTGGGATCCGTTAGTGTTGGGCCCAGCATTGGCCATAGACAGGCAGCCCATGCCAGTGTGCTTTAGCTGGAAGTTCTCATCAGCAAACTTTTCACCATAAATGGATTTGCCTCCAGTCCCATTGTGGTTAGTGAAGTCTCCTCCCTGAAAAAAAGAATAACTGGTGAGTTGTAAGAGGCATTCAAATGTGTGGAAGAAATCCAAAAAGGGCACAACTTCTTGTCTAGTTACCTGGCACATAAATTTAGGGATGATGCGATGAAATGAGGAGCCCTTGTAGCCAAACCCCTTTTCTCCGGTGCACAGAGCACGGAAGTTTTCTGTAAAGAAGATTTTAAGATTTTAAACCTCATTACAGCAACTCAAAGAGTGTCATTCTCAATGGTAAGCATTACTCGTTGCTTTAGTAAGTGGCTCTATTTTCCTAGAGGATACACGAGGAGCAACACAAAGAGCTTAATCTAAACTATGCAGAGGAGAGGCATGTAGGCCATTATGCACTCATAATAAATGAGGTCAGAGCTAACAAAGGCAATGTAGGACAAAATCACTCTCAGTATTAGTCTGCAGGCCCCAGTGTTACTCATCTTCAGTGTTTTTATATTATGCCACATTAGGATACAATTTCAGCTGTAGTTTAGGGACCTGTTTTTTCAACCTAAATCTATCTCAGTAGCCCATTTACAAAATATCTGAGCACAATCTTTTCAGTAAACTTTTTACTAAATGTTATTCTTACCTGCAGTCTTTGGGACTACATCAGCACGCAGCTGCAACACACAGACATCCCAGTTAGGCTATAAAACTAGGACAGGCGGGTAGGTCTATATGATATAGCCCACAAACACCACAGTTCTACATTCGGCCTGGTACGTTTCTGAAAAACATCTGAAACAAAGGCTGCTCTTTGCAGTCAACATGCTCACTAGTTCAGTTATGGGCGTTCCCACCAAAGCAGCACAATACTCAATCATCTTTCTCAATCAGTTCACTCTGATAGTAGGCTAGCCTATATAAAATGTATCAGTAAAAAATCTAAACTAGCAAACCACTGGATCCTTGGTTGCTTGTTTGAGAAACGTAAAAGTCCAAAACTGTCTTTGCTGCTGCTGAGAAAAACTTAGGCTAAAGAAATGAGACATAGCATAGGCTAAATGTGTTAAAATGGGCCTTACCTCCATCACAATCCTACCCGCGTTGGAACCATCAATTGTAATGTCAAAATAAACCCGAGGGTTTCCCATTTTTGTAAGCGCTTGTATGATATGTTTGAAATGAAAAGGATGCAAAGAATTCCTGACAACGCGTCCGATACAGATTTAGGTCTGTATTTATATGAGGCTCGGGACCGGTGACGCAAAGGCTTTAAACAACCAATGGGAGAGGCAACATCCTCAGGACCGCTCGTCTGGACCAATGGAGTTGAAGTTGGGCGGGGCTTAGCCTGGCGGTTTGAAGATTAGAGACAGCCATGGTGGCAACGTTCCTTGGCAACTCGCTTGGAGCAGGGATTGATATTACGTTGGTTACATTTAGGGTAGCAATTTTTCAAATTTAAGGGATAAAACAAATTAAAAATAAAACTGCTGTAATCTAACTCAAAAAGTTAGAGTTAAATTCAGATGTCTCTCAGTTGACTTTCAACAATAACCTCCCTTTATTCCCACTCACTAGGCCTACTACCGTAGTCTAGTTTATGTTAGTAACCCTACATCAACTACACAAGGGCGGCCAAAATCCAACGGCCTAGAGTGATTTTAATCAGAGCAGGTCTGCGCATATTTATAGACCTAAAGAAAATGACTCCACAACAACATGGACTAGTCACTGGTCAAATAAAGCGATTTTATTTTTAAGTTTTAGGAAAGTGACAGTAACAGTACAATGGCGAATATGATTAAAAAATAAATAGAAAATAAATGGCAATTACAATGCGTTACAAAATAGGTGTAATATTTTACATATTTAAAAAAGCTTTTTTGTAAATTTGCATTTAAATAGTACATAAATTCTCATTATAATGTATTCTTGCTTGATTTGCAAAGAACATTTATTGCTGCATTGTCAAAGCAATGTTGGACCCCAAGGGGTTCAGTCCAAAAGTAATTTGTAGAAAATTTTAAATGCATTACTTAATGTCATCTGACAGTTACATTGTCTGTAACACATACAATTCGTATGACCTCAGATTTTTACCACTGCTTTACAGTTCTAACAATAATTTATTATCGAACTAATAACATTAATTTTTTACAATGATTACAATCAGTTTGTTACACACACGTTCTCTAACGAAAACAGTTGAATATACATTACATAAACCCGTGTCATGATGGGTTGTACATGTCAAACATAAAAAAATAAAATAAAAAATAAAAATAAAAAGTTTTCAAATGGCAGAAAATGCCAGAACACACATCTGTACTCATTTACAGTATACTTGACCCCTGAAAAGGGGTAAGAGAGTGAAAGTGTGTCCTTGTGCAACTTAATTTATTAAAAGTCTGTTTTGTACACACCCAACATTTGCCAAACCTTTTGTTGCATGTACTTTAGTCGGTCTGTGTTCTGTCTGATCCTGTATCCGTTACCATCTGTCCTCACCTTTCGGTTGAATACTATGCAATGCGCCACACTCAAGTCAATATGATTTGAGCAAATACAAATCATTCAACAAGTGCTATAATTTGTACTGTTGGTTTGAAATGTCAGTGCCTACTGCATCAAGAACCATAATATTATGCATGGTCAATGTTTAAATATGAATTGTGATCCTGAATGAATATTAGCAAGACACTCAAATGACAGAAGATACACAAAAACATATGTACAGACATACATGCTCATAAAAATACACTTATGTACCTTCTCACACACAAGCCCATACCCACACCAGGCTGTGCTCTCCTAAATTGATGTCGGTGGAATCAGAGCAAAGAGAGAAGCAGAGACTGATAAAGGGACTGCTGAACTAATATGAAGGTCAGTTGTTCTCAAACAGTGACAGCAAGTCGTCACTGCTGTTGTTGGGAAGGTCAGGAGGACCCAAGTAGGACAGCAACTCATCTGGGTTAGTCAGCTCAGGAAGAAGCTTTATTATAAAAGAAAAAAATAAAAATGTAAACACTCGTCATTGTCTCAAAATCCAGACTGTGACAAACACTGCACACTAAAAACATGTTTGCTTTTTTGCACTCACATCAAGTGTATGGTCTGCTCCATCTCCAACAGGTGCACCTGGTCCTCCCAGCCCAAATGAGCCTTCTGTCTGTAGTCGGGTATTTTGGGTATTTGAGGTCCGCTGTGGCAGTGGGCTGCCAGTGTCAGCAAGGCTCTGGTTACCATGAACACCTAAACTGTGCTGTGGCAGGATGTTGTGGGAGTGTTCGATTCGCCCAGCATGAGGTGCCTATAAAAGTGAAAGGATGACCCATGAGACAACAAAACAGAGGGCAAGGTTTATTTAAATGTTTTGAAATATACAGCCACAACTTTAGATCTAGTTCATCCAATCTTTTGTCAAGGGGCCAGACACCACAAGTGTGTGACAGAGGATAGACACTTTGCTCTTTAAAAACCTTTCATTAAAAGCAGCCGTGTGCGACATGAGTGATCTTTTTTATTATGCATGTCTGTGAGATCATTTTTATTCAGTGCTTTAGGTACAGTTAAAGACTCTCCAAAGACATTGTAAGCCAGAAGGACTAGACAGAGAGCATTACAAAATGCTGTGCACAATTGAATGTACAAAAATGTACATAATGCACACAATGCCATGGTGTAAAATGCAAAAAAGCGTTAAATAGTACACAAAATTTGCACATCTGTTTATAAACTAGAACCTTTAAAAAAAATTATAATAAAAATTATATTTCTATATCCAACACATTTAGTGTCAAAACAAGCCCCTTTCATCAGTGACAAGTGGTGTGCATTGCATAACAAGATACTTAGTGTCACATTTACAGTGACATCATGCATTGGAGAGCTTCGTGACCATTCGTAACGCTAAACATCACTGACCCTTACTCAACCAGTAAATGTAAATGTCTTTGTTGAGCCAAACAGAAATTAGGCTCATCCTGAAGATCTGAAAATTCAGCGGCAATGTCCAGCAAAAAAAAAAAAAGTTTCTGTGTGCATCTTATTATAAAAGAAAAGAAAATACAAAAGACATATCTAACCTGGTCAGAAGAAAAAGAGAGCGGTGGTGGTGGCCCTGATGGAGCATATTCGCCTAGTGTTGGGGTTCCAGGTGTGTTAGGGAAGTCTGCAAATCCTGTTTGGCTGGAAAATCCCTGGCTGGCTACAGCATCAAAACAATACAAGTGTTACTCCAAACCAGCTAATAGAAATAGGTCAGGGATATTATATAATAGCGATCAGTACAATATAGAGGAAATGTGCCTCCAGCTGTGAAGAAAAAGACATCAGTTAGGCAGATGAGGCAGGACATCAATAGTCCTTAAATAGAGATGGTATTCACTGGTGCTTTTCTGATTGAAATATTATTTTGTGTCAATTCCTCTCTAAAAGAGTAG
The DNA here is from genome assembly GCA_024349245.1 of Neodontobutis hainanensis. NCBI lineage: Eukaryota > Metazoa > Chordata > Actinopteri > Gobiiformes > Odontobutidae > Neodontobutis > Neodontobutis hainanensis. The sequence continues at coordinate 2,930,966 of JALDNG010000012.1, read as the reverse complement.
CACTCATCTGACATGACCATAGGAATACATCGTTCAACATTATATAAACACATTATACAAATTGTACATAAACATTTCATCACTAAGATTACATATCCTCCTTAAATAAACGTATTTAATTGTTCTTAAAACCAGAATATATATATTTTTAATTTTTTCTGTCTTGGATTCATTGTTGCAATAACTAACTAGCTTATGAACAATGCAGATACAATAGCCACACAACAAACCTCTAAAAGCTGTAAAGCAGCAGTGCATGTGCACCAATTTATCCATTACATTATTAATTCATAGATGCTTGCAGCTGTACCTGGCCTGTTGTAGTCAGGGGTGTTCCTGCCCCCTGCTGACAGAGTTTGGTAGGGAGAGGAAGCAGGGCCCAAGGCAGCAATCATTTCCATCACGTTAGGTAGGACCATGTGACTTGGACTGACTGTGCGGCAGCGTTTTAACACTGGCCCATCAGGCTCCTCTTTTATGTGAAGATCTGGTTTGACAGGTACCGGCCTCCAACCACAGACTGGGTCTATAGTAATCTCCTCATAGTCCGAACTGAGAAAGTACAGGAAAAACAAATGACATGACACATAATAAAACAGTAAAGACATTGGTTCTTACTTATCTACACTTACTTCTGAATGTACACAAGTATCCCAAGCATGTACTGGTCCACTTCCAGCCCTTCCAGCAAAGCCGTCTTACTGCAAATATAAAAACACATAATGCAAATGAAGACTTTGTTGTGCAGATGTAAACTATGTCATTTTTAATACAAATTTAATACATACTTGCAAACAGGACATCTCCAGGTACCTCTTTCACAATTTAGTTGCAAATATGATTCCAAGTCAAAACACTGATGGAAAAAACAATTAATTTTGAAGAATAAATAAGTACAAATATGTATTATGCATGTATTATGCATGCAACCTCACCTGTATGTGCCTGCAATCGTGGCCCCTGGCAGGCAGCTGGATCCTTCTGAATGTAATTGGACATTTTAGAGACACTTTGATTGCAGTTTGCTCTACTCCATCCTCTCCATTTAGACCTGGGGTGCCAGGAATAGTCCCAGAGCTAAAGTTTCTTTTTACTGAAAGCAAGTAAACACATAATTGGAATCATAGGGTAACACCAAAATTAAATGTATTTGAGATTGAGATTTAATCTTACTTTTAGTAATGCAGTGCTCAGCTGGCAGCAGTCTCTTTTTCATCAGACCTTGAAGGACAGACCTGACAGATGGCCGGTGAACGAGCTGCAGCACAAACAAATGAGACTGGGAGAGAGAGAAGAAAAGGTCAAAAAAAATATTTTGACTTTGTATGAATTCAGACTAAGTGTATAGTGAGCATGTCACAGCTACTTACACAGCAGCAGGCTGTTACAGTGATCTGCACAGTGTTACGGCCAGGCTGACACACTTGTTTTAAATACAAGGGCTTGTGGGAGGTTTTGTTATCACCTCTTTCAATTGACAAAGGTGTGGCGTTGACACTGACCTGAAGTAAATATGGATGAAACACAATGGGATTAGTGATTACCTTAATTACCTTGTACGAGGTTTAACACATAGGATTGAAACATACTTGTACAGATGCAGGCCAGTTAGTGTTCATCTGTCTATCCTCATGATGGTAGCATTTAAATTGTAGCTCCAGGTCTGGTCTAAAGGGGGCAATAGAACACAGCTCTCAGAGACTGGGTGGGGTTAAGAACAGTTTATTATTTCTTCTGTTCTTCAACTTTGCAAGTCCTCCCTTTTGACTACAACACATTACATACGAGTGTCAAGGAAGGTTTTCTTACCGCATCATAAGGGTTTTGTAGACGGAGTCTCTTAGCTGAAAAGCATGATTACTGACAGCTAGGTTGTGCTCTAATCTGAAGGGATCCAACACTACACCATCTCGTACAGGGAAAGTCAAACGCAGGTCATCACTGGGGTTTCCTAAACAGAAAGCATCTTAGATTGAATAGTTGTTAGTAAATATCATTTGTGTGTATCACTAAAGTTATTTTTTACCTGTAGAAACTTGTTGAGGGGTGATGTTGGGTTTAGTGTCTGGGGGAAGGTAGGGGGGTTTATTGTCCTGGCCTGGAGAAAGATAGGAAGGCATTGTGGTTCCAGGGGTCATTGGTGGGGTTGGATTACCCCCCATTGGTGAGCTGGGATACCCCGGCATCACTCCACCCCTTCCTGGCTGAGAGGCGTGAATGAAAAGCTTTAGATCTTCAACTTCTAACATATTAGCAATTAAATCTGTTAAAAGTTAATTTGTTTAATACAATCCATATTTTACCCCATTAGCTGCAGCTTGTGTGAAAGCATTATATGCTCCTGTTCCTCCCGATGGAAGGCTGCCTTGACCGTTGAAGGGCTCAGACTGAAAAATGCAAACAAATTACATCCTGATTGTTTAACCAACACATCCTCAATGCTAAATTAAAAGACATTTAAAGCTAACCTTATAAAATTGTGGAGGATTTGGCTGTCCAGATCCAGGAGGAAACTGTCCTGGGTTGTGTGATCCAGAATTGTACTGGCTCATGAGGGGCAAACGACTGGAGGGATAGGATGGTGAGGGGGGACATCGCTGTTGAGGACCTGAAGGGTACTGCAAAGGCTGGTTAGGGTATGCAGACATCCCCCCAGCACCATACTGCTGCACTGGAAAACTCTGGAATAAACAAATGTGTTGGAAAATGGTGACAACAATTAACTAAAACTACAAATGCATAAATTTTAGAGTATTTCTAAATAAAGTTTTGTGTAGCTTCAAACATGGCAACCCCAAACAAAAAAAAGACCAAATGCATCATACAAGTCAAGGGAACTGACCTCTGAGTGGAAAGGCCTTTTAAGTCCTTGCTGTCCCCCTGAATAGCCTCCATGCTGGGGTATCTTCTGCATCTGTGCATGATGAGAGGTATACAAGCCCCCAGTAGAAGGTGGGTGTCCATGTCTGGAAGGGAGCATCCCACCAGGAGTCATTCCAGGAGGGCCACGGGGCCCGGTATGAGACAGGAACTGAGTGCTGTAAGAGGATGCTCCACCCATCTGGATGGAAAAAATGGATGTATGAGAGCAGAGCAAAACACAACCTAGGTATTTTACATTCCCTAAACACTGCCACAAGGACAAACACTATAAATCAAACCTCCTGAAAAGCTTAAGTCAAATAGTCATATTATGTAATGTGGAATATTCAATCAGGCAAACCCATGTAAATATATTTAAATCATTACATATCTTATTGTATATTTTTTACAATTGAGCTGTTTTATTACCTTTAATATAAGTGAGACAAAGTGTTTACTCTGCTTCTCTTCTACTCTCACTAAGTAAACAGTTCATGGTCTGAAGAGTAAATAGTCTGGCAGCCAGAGCTATGTCAATTCTGTCCCGTTAATGGGAAGCATGTGTCATGGATCTGTGTCAGCAGCGGAAAACTAGCTTTGCACCCCTCCCATGATCCAGCAACCCAACATTACATCTCCAGATGGAAACATGAAAATGACATGGGGAACTGAATATATCTTGCACAGAATACACACTTATCTTGTAATGAGATCTGCACAAACTTTTAGTTTTGTTGTCACCCTGCCAGAGGTTGTGTGTGAACATTTACCTGGCCATAGTTCAGTTCTTGATTCTGTTTTTCCTGTATAGCTGCAACAGTTGCTGTAGCTGTGGCAGTTGCAGTGGCAGCTGCAGCTGCTACAGCAGCAGCGGCAGCCTGGGTGAAGTCTGAGGGAGGACGTGCTCCTAAACTGGCTCCTCCGCTGTTACCAGAATAACTGTGGGTGGAAGACAAGGAGATGAGTGGGCTGTGAACCTGATGAACTGTGTGTAATTTATTTATTTTATTATCACTTAAATATGCCCGTGTGGAAATTCACTGTGAGAAACCAGAGTACCCGGAGGAAACCCACTCGAGCAAGGGGAGAACTCCAAGTTTTCCCATTGCCTCACTTTTTTACTGTGAGGCAACAGAGCAAACCACTATGCCATATTAGTGTGTTAGATTTGGTCAGAAATTGAACATATCTGATGTGACGGTGCAGTGTAACAGGTACCTTGTGCCATAGGCTGGTGGGTTGTATGCTGTATTGGACCGTCCATACATTAAAGGGGGACCATAGCCCTTGGAAACAGCATCATTGTACGACTGCTGGCCCATAAACTGAGAGCTCATGCCACCACCCATACCAGGGCTGCCACCAGGCATCATGTGACCACTGGAGTTCTCACCCGGACCCATTGATGTACCAAAAACCTAAAAACAGGAGAGAAATATAACGCATATATAAAACATGGTCCAAAATATAGTCTTATTTGAAAAACACTGCAAATGGAAATCCAAGACCTATCTAACATGTTGTTGGAAAAACACTCCACAACACTCCATAGCACTGAGATCCATACCAAGAACTTACACCATGTATATGGCAAGTGACACCTGCTTACAGTGAAGTGTAGAAAAACAAAAAACAAAAATTTCAGAGCAGCCTTCACAGTTGCATATGATCAGTCTCACATTAATGCCCTGAGCAGAGCGATGCGGAAGTTATGAACGGGAGTAGCTCAGTGGGTAGAGCGGTTGTCCTTCAACCGGAAGGTAGGGAGTTCGATCCCCACTCTCCCCACAGTTCATACTGTCGTTGTTCTTGGGCAAGACACTTAACCCACCTTGCCTCCAGTGACTGTCACACTTGTAATTACAGTAGAACAATGTAAGTCGCTTTGGATAAAAGCGTCTGCTAAATGAATAAATGTAAGATTTTCTCAAATTGTTGTTATGAAATAATAATAAAATAATGATAATAAAAAATAGATTTTTATTAATAGTAAAATGCTGAGTGGAATAATAAAATATCCACTATAACATTTATTTTCTTTCATTTTTGTACCAATAATTTGATTATATGATTTTCAAATAAGTAAGATATTTAATGTTCTTTAAGGCTGGATTTCTGCTGCTACAGTTCACACAAAAAGGAAACAAAAATGTCCCAAGTTACCGAGTCATGTGTTACCTGGCTGTGTGTGGGATTGGTCACGCCCCACACCGTGGTTACTACAGAGAGAGATCCTGCGTGCTGATTGGTGCTTTGTTGCCAGGAGACTGGGTCATGTAGGAATGGGTTGTCACTGCTGCAAAGGAGTATAAAAGCCAAGTTACTGGGATGGCTCAGCCGGATACAGATGATGGTTAAAATAAATATTTCAAAGAAAAATTGTTACACACATTTTATTGTAGTATACTACAGTTCAATACATTTTCTTATTTGACTATAATTGTTTTTAATATTATTATTTTCATCATCATTTCTCGAGTTAGAGTTACGTGTAATTGTCATTATTACCTCCACTATCATTTGATTTTGTTCAACTTTATTATTGTTATTTACAATTAATTTAACAATAAAGTCATAATGGTTTAATCCCTGGTTTATAACAAAAGGCTACAGCTCCAATTACATGAAGGGAAAGACTAACTTTCTAACAGGATTACATAGAACTAGAACCTAGCTAGAACCTGTATAGTGTATACACTAAAATAGAACAAATGGATAACAAATAATAAATAATATAAAATAAAAATGAAGCTATGAACAATTATATACTGTTGTTCACTGGTTCACATATTCCTGGCTATACAACTAACGTGTGTGTCAAGACCAGTGTATTTACTTATACAAGCAGGTTTTTTTTGCTTACTGTACATGCACAATGGATAACCTAACAAGTGTCCTTTGTCATTCAGATTGATGAACAGGTTCAGCACACAGAACAGTACACACCCATAATCAATTATATTCTAGAGCAAATGGAAATATGCATCTATTAACAGAACAAAACTAAACCACAGCTGTTGCCACATGGTGCAGCTAAAAATTAACAGTGTGTTTATATGACCGACGATTATTAAACAGCACTTTGAGAGCAGTGTGTTGTTGAAATAGTGTCTGTGAAGCCTGGGGTCTAATTCACCATCAATCCAGCATTGGTCACTGATCCGACAGGTCAGATGGGGAGTTGCATGGTTCACCTGAGGACACACATCTTTACATGTCCATCATGTGTGAGAGTGTACCTTTGTGGAGTGGGAGGCAGGGAGGGTTTCATGGAGTTGAGGTGGTTCATCGGATGAATGGTGGGATCATAAGAGAGCCCTTCTGTTTTAAGAGGCAGCCCTGAGAGTAAAAGGAGAGACGCATACATTTACAAAAGGTGGTTACCTAAAACTTATTAGCTTCACAGCAAAATCTATCAGCAGCAGTGCCCACACGGCATGCACACAGGCATAGTGCCCTCCCACTCAGAGCCACTAACTTTAATGTGTGCGTCTGTGTGGACTGCGCACATCAAAATGTTAGCCTATCAGTGACTGCTGTAGCTCTGATACCTCTCAAAAGAGGGGGAGGGGTGCTGGAAGCTAAATTTAGCTGCCTGATTTCAAAAGGAATTTAAGAGAACAGAGATGTGAAGAGGCAGACTCTTTCCTCAGCACACGACTAACAATCAAGTCATCAACATGTTCTTTACTGTGCTTCATTTAATAACGCCTCTGCATGTTTATCTGCCACTTTGTCTCTTTCAATACATTTTATTGGGTCCCCACTCATTCCTTGTCCCTGCTCCCAGTCTGCTGCCCCTCCTACCTTTCAGATTTTCTTTATCTGATGGTTACTAACTGACATGCAAATTCCCAACATCATAGCTTTGAACATCCCCACCCCCTTGCTACTTTCTTTGGATTTCTTTTTGCACATTGCAGATTTGGGTCAGACACCCCAAATCTTGTGTAGAAAGGGGGAGGGAGGGAGGGAGGGAGGGAGGGAGGGAGAGTTGATCACATGATGGCAATACCTGAATTCCATCCTATCAAATGCCTTTATCAGCCTCCTGACTTTACCTTGTTAACTCCCATTACAGCTGAACAACTAAACACACAAAGTGGTGGAAACATGTTTTCTCTAAGATGTCTCCCCTTATCTGATGCTGAAGATGAAGGCAGCAGTACAGGCTGTGCCGGCACAGCTTTGGCTGAAACACACTGTTCTCTCACACATTGCTTCTTTTGACCCCAGCTTCTCTCCACTTTTTGCCTCTCCATTATCACTCCTCGCTGTCAGCCCTCAAGTCTCTCTCTTCTAGTACACACTCCAAGATTGGGTTCCATTACTGATTTAGGGTTATTTAATAAAAGGATTGGACAACATAATGTATACAGTGGTTAGCAGCATATTACATATTAATATTAGCATCATATTATTGAATATTGTATTTGCTGTTGCTGCCATCAAAAAGTAGCTTAATTTCAGAACACACACACAACTGTTTCTAGAAATTTGAAAACCAGGTTAATTTTTATTCTAGCTTAAAGATTGTAACAGACAATATGAAACTCCTGTGACATAAAATGTTAATATTTGTGAAAATTAAGCTACAGATAATTATTCACACAATACTCCATATTAACCTATGTTAAGGGCAGCTTATTACATAAAGCCATACAACAAGAAGCTTATTACAGCTGTGTTTCTCTCAAAAACTTTTACTTATTAGCTACAGGTCATTCCTCTTTTCAGTTAGTGGTAGCCAGAGTCCGTTAAATATGAAGAATAGAGGTGATTTATGATATGAATCTATCAGTAGTAAAGATCTTATATTAAATGCCTGCGTACACAGTTCAGCAATTTATCTGAAACATTATCACAATTAAAGAGTCAAATGCTACAAAGGTCAGTTTGAGTGAAACATATCAAACAGGGTGGAGTATGTGATATTATCGGATATTGTAAATTTACATAAACACTTTAAGCTGTAGGTCAAACTTATACGTTTTTCTGAATGAGTAAAATAATTACAGAAACAGATACAATATGTTTCAGATAAACATTTGTAGTTTACATAAGCTTATCTTGAGGACCTCTCTGGGAAAAGGGGCATATAGGAAAGTTAAGTATCTGAGATCTCAAATTAGCCACTGCAACTTAAAGCAACCGTGATTAGAAGCAAATCTCCAAATGTCAAGTTATGATCATCCTGACTTTAAAACTCCTGAAGAAAACACATCAAAACTAGAAAAAAGCAGTAGGCTTATATCAGACCTGCAGGTGCAAAAGCTGATATACTAATAATAATTTTTGTGATCTGAGATTTTTTTTTTAAACACAGAAAAAAAGTAATGTGTAAAATACAGCCTAAATATGAAACTACTAATTGTGACTCAAACACTGCAACACTGTTTTCTGTGTATGTGTATTTTTCTTGTGCATGTTTCCATCTAGTTCCGTCTAGTTTTCTTATATAAAAGTTATTCACATCCAACTCATGATCTCATACCAAAGCATCTGCATTTTAAAATAGTAGCATTTACAATAATCACATGTGAATGGTCGATGCGCCAAGAAACGCTAAAAATCCGAAGCTGCCAAACTATTTAAATGACAACGATTACAACAAGTCTGTGCATACAAAGCCCCCTCTTTACCTGCTAACTACAATACATGTCGACGGCTACTCCAATACAACAATACAAAACATGCAGCAGCGGAGCAGAACAAAGCAGCCGAGTGCATCATGTGGAGGACTTCAGCTTCCCGTTTGCGGTACCCATCAATGAAAACACAAAACACTTATCGTGTAATCTTACCCACCTGGAATAGCGCCGCTGGACACACGCCTTTAAAACGTAGATCTGTTAAAGCAAGAGTTTAGAGCGAGTCAAATTGGGATTTTTTTTTTTACATTCCCGACATATGTAAAATACCGCGTGTATCATAGCCGTACCCAATGGATAAGTTTATATGATCTTTCTCTGTTGCAGCGCGTTAGTGGTGGTCGCGCGGTGGAGGATCCTTACGCGCTGCTGGCACCACTAGCCACACGCAGCTACATAGCTCCTTACGTTGTTAAGTTTGAGCAACGCTAGCCTCTCGGTAAGATTTAGTAGTTAGCCTTTGGCTACATGTCAGTGAATGTCCCCGAGCTTCTGTGCAATGCGTTGTGTGAATGCCTGCCGTGCAGTAGGCTACAACTTACCTCAGGCTGCGCCAGCTGCCAGACGATGTGGCCACTTCGTGTAGAGTAGACACTTTAGTTAGCTGGACGACATTAGCAGCTAGTGTCGCAGTCGAGCTAACGCTGGGAAACAAGACAAGGCTGCTTGATAACCGTGTTGTCGAGCGTCCACAGGCATTTATTCGTTGCTGTGTATTTTCTCCTTATGGCCTACATGTTGAACTATTTACCATGCTCGTCTATTTTAAACGCTAAAGTGTCATAATCCAATGTATTGTTACTAAGGCAAATTTAATAAAAAGTATTTTTTTAAGTTTTCAGTCCTAATAATGTTAACAGGACAGCAGTTTGTTCATGCCCAGGCCATAACCTGACAGCTCAGTGTACCTTCCTGATTGCACAATGACCCGCTATAATATATTCATGAGATCACAGGGCTAATGTCTCCCACAGAGAAAGGCATTTTCCTGCCCCTCCTCCAAGTCAGGCGGCTGACTGACTGCAGACCAGAGCAGCAGATCATTTAGCAAAAAGTGAGCGTCGAGACTGACGTCACCTGTAAATGATTAAGCTACCTATGATCAGCGGATGCATTACCTTCGGTATTCTTTTGCACAACATGTCTGAATGTGTGCACCTGCTGCATCTCCATACATGTATCAAAATGCTGCTCCCCTTCCCTCAAATACATATTTTTGGAATTAACCGCTTACATAAGCCCGGTGTGTCTGTCACTGAGAGCATGCTGTGTTTTAGTGGCTGAACCAGTGAGTGCTTTGGAGTCATTAGAGGTGTCTGAAATATGTTGCCAGAGGGCAGTGCGGCTTGGAGAATAAAAAGTCCAACCTGCCTGTATTTTTCAGACCTCTGTTGCCCTGGAAACAGGTGCTGAGATTTCCCATTTCTTCGTTTTTCTCTACACTATTACTCCTCACCACCACCACCCCCTCCACATGCTGCTGCCTTGCTGCTTCCTCCCCCACGACCTGCCGCATAGTAACACACACAGACATTGCACACAATTCCAGTGTACTGCAGTCATTTTACAATGTCACAGGACAGATTAACTGACTGCTTTATTTTGCTACATAACTATGCACCACATCTGACAGATTACACCTCATTAAATCTGTGCTGACTCTTCTTTCATTGTGAGGAGAACCACGAGCACTGACTGCAACAATCTGACCTCCAGCTAATCTCTGAGTAAAAAAGGGGGAAATGGGGAGGGTTGAAGAGACAAAGCAAGTCACACAAACTAGTTGCAGTAAAGCAACGCTGACTGCACTGTGTTTTAACGTAACACTGGTTTGTTCTTAGAAGTGACAAAGATGGAGGAGCAAATATTTCAGAATATTAAGTCTATAGAAGCAGAGCAGATGGTTCAACATACTGCATACACCTGTTTTAGAGATGAAGCTGTCAATTACAAAATATATCCTAGAGAGAAGTGTGCCATCACCCAAACCTACATGACCAACATACATTTACATTCAGGCCTTTTTAAGTCATCTTTGTGTTTCTGCAGCATTCTGTGTGCGTTCCTTTGTAGTGACTTCTCTTTGGCAAGAGCAGAGCATTCCTGGGAAATGGCTGACCCAGAATAACACACATAGAGATGCAGGATGGCTGAGTGAGAGAGGTCCTCCACCCTTTCATTGCCCAAGCATACATAATGCACTGTTTCCTAATCGACATCTGACAGTTTATGTGGGAAAGCACAGCCAGTCATGCTGCAGATACAAATGTCTGTTTAGAGTGCAACACGCATGACTGTCGCCACAAGAACAGATGACTGCAACTCCATTATAACATCCTCAAACCAAACAAAATATTTTCATGAATGCTCTTCAGAAAATAAAACCTGCCTTGTATAACACTATATGTTTCCACACAATTTATGAACAGCTGTCTTTCTGCACCACAACTTCTCATTTTCATCTGTTTACATGTGACTGCAAAAGCCATTTGGAGGCACGCATTTGGCACTTTACAGACATGTGTATGATTTTGCACCTTTACCAGATTCTTTATATAGGCTTATTATTTCAATCACCTGGAACAGCTGGACAGTAGCTAATGCACTTTGTTGCCATGGCTCCCCTGACAGTCTCTATTATGTGTAGAAAGAGAAAGACCAAAAGTGTATTTGTAAATGGTGCAGTGACTACGTGCTATACCCCACACAGTCAGACTCGTTTACTGTTTTTTAGTTGAGTGTTGCGTCTACACTGAACCATAATGACCTCTACTAGAAGGAATAGCAAAAGTATGGCAAGGCCAATTAGTTTTGGCCCCACTGAACAAATAGTCACATAGAAACACAAAGAAAATAGATCAAAGGTTAAAAATACAATTCATATGTGTTTCCATCCGACACTGAAAGCTCATATCACACCAAATTCAAACGGCTTGTGAAAAAACGTGTACACTGCTGCCACCTTGCGTTTACATGAATGAATTGTTACGTGCGGACGTGAGCCGCAATTTATCGACACTGGCACTTTAAGTAAAGTAAACCAAAACAACAGCACGTATCGCACCTTTTAAGTGAAAGTAAAGCTTCATCTGTGAGTAAATGTGAAATGCGTTTGAATGAGTTTTAATGTATAAAAGCTACAACTAAATGGAACACAAGGCTACATGTTTTCCACGAAACGAGTCGGCTAAGCTATAAAGTAAGTAAGACGTTTTCTTAATTCCTACTTCTCTGTTGCTAGAAGTGGTTTCGCCAAGAGAAAAAGTGAAAGCGATTTTAAGCTTTCACTTTAAAATGCAAACAGGCTTTAAAGTGACACTGTGAAACAGAAAAGTAAATCTCTTTTCTGTTTCACAGTGTCACTGCTGCAGACATGGACCGAAATGACAGCTCCCAGTGGAGGCTTCTACTTCAGCCAGATAAACAGACTGACGGGAGTCCCAAAGACAAGGATGACAAGCCAGAACAAGTCAAGAGAAGTCGCCACAACCTCAGTGAGGCCAGCTGCTCCTCTGTAAGACCCAGCCAAGAAGGTCTGGACAGAGGTGCCATAACTGTTGAACTGTATTACCTCAAGCGACTTCCACAGTGCAATATGAAGCTGGGCCATTTAAGATTCAGTAGTACTCACACCGTCCTTGTCAATGTAAGTTTGTATATTGTTGTGGTAAAGGAACTTTATGTGCACAAAGCTCTCTCTTTGTAATGTTGTTGTTTCTACACAGGTGGATATTTACAACCATGAAAGAAAACTTGTTGCCCATGAAGGGAGAGACAAATGGAGCAGTGACTTTGTGAAAATGCCATGTTCTGACTTTAGTTATATTAACAAGACAGGAAACAAGGTGGGTTTGAAATACACTCACACACATTTTACTTTTCAATAAAGTCATCACTTGGACAATAATATCAAGTAACCTACTCGGGTAGGCCTAGTTTTCTTTAGTCTCCTACTTTGAGAATTCATAATTCAAAGCATTATACACTTTTACTGTTTATCCACAAAAATTATTAGCTTTTTTATTACAAATGTGGTACAATAAAGATATTGCACGCATGTTTCTTTTCCTGCAGAAACCAAGGTGGAATGTCATTACAAAGCAATTGGGTAAACTGTCCAAGAAGCACAAAGCAACTGTCAATAATGTGAAGGCATGTCGTCTTTAACAGCAAACCTGTTCTGGCACATTTTTGTATTCAGACTGTAACCACTGAATACACACTACTTTTTTTTCTTCAGGAGGCAATACTCAAGTACAACCCCATGTACAAGGATCAATGGTCTTTTGATGCACTTGAAAACTTTGTAAAGGTTAGATGAAATGTCATGATAGTGTATATTGTGGTTTATTTGTCAATAAATATTTCTTTTCTAAATTAATATTTTCACCAGTATATCCCTAAAACAGAAAACTACTATGAAACCCTTTTCCCTAAAATAGCGGCTCTGGCTTCAAACCTGCCAAAATGTGTTCGGAAAGTATGAAACATTCAACATATGTATTCATTTTTTTACTTTAATCACAACAACGTTTTTATATGTAAGTATTTGTTTGCAGGCCATCCCTCTGCTTCAGAGCGGTCACACCTCAAGTATTACTCTGTCACAAGTTCAGATATCCTGCTTGCTCGCCAATGCGTTTTTTTGTACATTTCCACACCGGAACACACTCAGCAGTAACTCGGAGTATGGCAGCTACCCTTCTATCAACTTCAGCAGGTATCCCGCTTCTGACTGGCATTCATTACGGCAGCTTTACAAAGTCTTTATTGTACAATTAACTTTGACATTATGTGTCTAGCCTGTTTGCGAAAGGGTCACGGAGGAAGAGTGAAAAGTTGAGGGCCATCTTGCATTACTTCAGCGTGGTTACCAATGAAGGTGAGCCACTGTGTAACATCTATCATCTCTTATCAGTGATGTTTTGCGGCTGTTGTTGATAGGTGATGTTTGTTGCAGACACTAAACCAAGTGGACTGGTGACCTTTGAGCGCCGATGCCTAAGAAGCGCAGACATACCCGACTGGAAAAAGTATTCATTGATTATGCAAATGTTGTATGTGTATCACAAGTGTTGTACTCAAGTGTTGTTTTTGTAGCTGCACGGAGCTGATGCCTAAACTACACATCACATCGCATGGCAGCATAGAAACTGAAGCTGTTGGTATGCTACAGGTAAATGTGGGCTAAAACAGAGAGGAGCTGTATAGCTCTGAGGGCTGTTGCTAGAAACCGGTCAAACAAACTCAAAGTTGCAGAGTAAGATCTGAGTTGATAAAATTCAAACAAAGCCAAACGTGGTAACTTTGGGTTTATCTGTTGCATGACGCTGGTTATCAACTTTCTTTATCAACTCAGATTTTAAATTCTTTAACCAATAATCACTTGGCGTGTCTGTGCGGTGAACAGCCAATAGCATTCAACCTGGAGGGAAAAGGGGGCAGGGCTATTTCTGCTGAGAAACAGGAAACAACTTGGTCACAGCCGAAAACAGGAGAAAGAGAGCAAGGCTGATTGTATAAGTTTTAAGACATGTTTTTAAACATGTAAAACTGTAGAAAAGATTACTCAAAAATATGAAAAAAAAAAATTTATGCATTTTGTAATAAAACTTAGGTGTGACCTAAGTTAAAAAAATATATTCAAAGTGTAACTGATATTCTCTACTTTGTTTTGTGCAGAGTTTAATAAAGTTATATATACCCATATTTTCTGAACCAAAAAAGGACAAGAACTAAAAGTTTAAACAGCGTCAGATCCATGTGACTTTGCTCACATCTGATCGGTCCACTTTGGTTTTGTGAACTCTAAACCAAAACTAAACCTGCTCCAGAGCAGGGTAGCTGTGTGGTCTAAGTTACCATAGCGATGAAACCTGCTCAAAACCAAACCACTTTCTGGAGATGGAAAACTTAGGGTTTGCTCAAACTAAACCTGAACTTACTTGGACCTAAACCTAAACCAGCTTATTTGTCCATATTTGTGTACAGATGGACTTTGCATCTCAGTGGGTAGGTGGAGGCGTATTGAGCAATGGTCTCGTGCAGGAAGAGATTTTGTTCCTTATTAATCCGGAGTTGATAGTAGCCCGCCTCTTCACAGAAAAACTGGACGATAATGAGTGTCTGCTCATCACAGGTAACATTGTTTGCTGGGCTCATATCGTTTGCCAGAGTATAAATGATTAGCTGATGTGTCTGTGTGCAGGCTCACAACAATTTAGCTGTTACTCTGGATTTAGTGACAACTTTGAGTGGGCAGGCCCCAATAAAGAATGTGTCACAAGGTATGAGCTCTCACATTATTTATTTTTATGGGTAACACTTTAGAGTAGGGGGCACATTTGATCATAAATTCATGCATGAATTCATGATCAAATGTGTCCCCTACTCTAAAGTGTTACCTGTTTATGTGTTTCATTTTTAACTAATCTTTTATATTTAGAGATGAATGGTCTCGGCTACAGAGGCAGATAGTTGCCATTGATGCTTTGCGCTTCAGAGACAGAGAAGAGCAGTACAATATGACCTGTGTGGAACGAGATTTAAACAAGGTTTTCATGTTTAATCTTACTGGAATCTTTGGACACTTTAAACCACCCACCAAAAATTTTAAGCACCAAATTATTCCCCCAGTGAATATTAACGTTTTACGAACAAACTTTTTTTAAAGGCATATTGTGGATTTAAGGGTCATGGAGACAATGAGCCAGACATTGCCACTGGGAAGTGGGGCTGTGGATTCTACAATGGAGACCCACAACTTAAATGTATGTTTGTAATGTTTGTTTAATGTCACACTGTCATCTAATTTGTTTCCATCTTTAATTATATGTATTTAATTCCAGCTTTGATCCAACTGATGGCAGTTGCTAAGGCCCAGAGAGGAATGGCAATGTTCACTTTTAAGGATGAGAGACTGAAGAAAGGTCTACAACAGACGTTTCATTTGTTGGTCCAAAGGAAAATCTCAGTTGGTAAGTTTAAGGGTAACAAAAATTTTTTAAGGCTTGGCTTATATATTCATTATATATTTTGTACATTGTTTTAAAAGGAATACTTCATAGTCATCTGAAGAACTACTGTGATGAGCGGCGCACATCCAAAGGTCCACAAGTGGATATGTTTGAGTTCTTGGCAAACAAACTTAGAAGTCCCCAAAGTCATCTGTGAACATAACACAACCTACTGTCGTATCATTGTCTGTGTTTTTCTTTGTTTTTTCTGGGTTTTTCTTTGTTGCAGAAAAATAAGATAACAACAGGGCTATCTCTCTTAGGAAATAGATTTTTACCCCACTTTGCCCATTATAACAGATTTGATATTTTAATGTAATCAATAGTAAAGTCCCCAGTGATGGAAAATTAAGAAAAGATAGGACCAGGGCAACTGTGGACAGCTGTTTTTTTATTTGTTAAAAACAATAAAACAATGTTATATCAAATAAATACATCCTTCATTTAGTTGTTCTAGAAATTAGAAACTTTCTTTACATACATTCTGCCACTAATGGAAGTTAGTTTTATTAAAGTTTTACTTAAATTAGTTATGTAATCAGAATTTTTTACAATAACATGGCATATCAGCAAGGAATTAAAACTTTTGGTCTGATTCTGAGTAGCTAAGTTCTATAAGACTAAACAGACTATAAACAAAAATATGGCACTTGGCCAGTTAAAGGTCATATGAAAACTTTTCTTTTGAATTATTTTTATTAAAAATAATCATACATTCATTGTAGTTTTATTGCAGACATGAGGTTTACGTGGTAACTCTGCATACTTAAAATGACGGTATGCCTTGAACAGGCTTGATATGTATTTAAGAAACATAATTTCAAATGCCAAGAAGTGAGTCTTTAGTGAGTTCTTGTTGAGCAGAAGGTATTTTCCTGAGAATGCCTAGAGATCAAAGGCTGTGTCCAAAAAACGTTGCAGCTCCATGAGGTGAGTTTGTTTGTTTCCAGTTGCTGGAGCAGCCGCTGACTCACGACCAGCATACCTATTAACCATACATACAAATAAGAATATTATTAAAATGTGCTGACATGGTTTTATGACCTGTGCCTCAGAGTTCCACTTACAAAACAGGGCTTCTCTTCTTGATGGTGGTGCGAATGCGGGGTTTAACATAGTCGTAGAAGCCCTGGTTCTTGTGCTCCTCCTGACACCACACCAGGTCAGCATTGTAATACTGGTCGGTTTCTTTTTTTACCAGATCAAATGGGAATGGTGACAGCTAAAATGATAGACCAAACACAAAGGAGATGATTATTGTTATTGTAATAGAACATATTTCACTTTATTTCTTCCACTGTTTAATGTTCATCTAATTATACCTGTTCAATGCGGACAACAGCAACATCACTGTCCATGCCTCTGTTTTTGCGTTCTCGGATCAATTCATAGTAAATTTTGCCAGTGCAGAAAATAACTCTCTGCACTTTTTCAGGGTTGGCTGATGCAGCCCCATCGTCTGGGATTACTCGTTTGAAGCTAGTGCCTGTGAATTAATCACACATTAAGTAAAAATGTATAAGAAATTAACACAATATAGTCAGACAGGTAGAGTTACGTTAATATATATATATATATATATATATATATATATATATATATATATATATATATATATATATATATATATATATATATATATATATATATATATATATATATATATATATATATTCACTGCTTACCTGGCAGCATGTCATCAAAACTGGACTTAGCCTCTGGGTGGCGTAACAGAGACTTAGGAGTAAATACTATAAGCTGAAATGAATTAGAGTTTATGTTTAGATCTTTAAAATGCATTGCTAGGTACAATGAGTTACTCACAGGCTTCCTAAAAGGTAGCAGGATCTGCCGACGAAGAACATGAAAGTAGTTTGCTGGAGTAGAGCAGTTGACAACAATCCAATTACAGTCATAAAGCTGACACATTGCAAAGCCCTCAGACAGTTTCTGTCAAACAAAGTAGATTTATTAAAATCAATAGTTCTTCTGCCAAACAGCATTTTGTTGTTTTTTGTAATATATTCATTAAAATAAAAGGAACAACTTACAGGAAATACATCCTGATCATCATTGCACATTTGTAAAAATCTTTCTGGACGAGCAGATGAGTGTTCAGGACCCTGAAAGAAAATTAAAACAAAAGAAAAACACTAGTCAACAAACATTATTCTAATTGACAAAGATTTGACAGACATGATAAATATAAAATACAATGTAGTCATGATCAAGTTCCCTGATATCAATCAATCAAATTTTATTTATATAGCGCCTTACAACAGCCAAAAGGTGCACAAGGCGCTTTCCAAGAAACATAGAATGACAACATAAAGAAAATAAAGTAAAGAAATGGGATCACAAACAAGTCCAACGCTATGTGTTAAAAATCTTGATTAACATTAAAAAAATGGGTTATTAGGTGTGCTTTGAAAACACTCAGCACCGTGATGCTTCGGGGGTGCACAGGGAGTGCATTCCACAACTTTGGTTCTTGAACACTAAATGACCGGCCTCCAAACTTTTTATGATACTCACCATTCCTTCCATACCATGAGGTAGAAGCAGAACAATGCCATTCTGTCTGACCCACTTGGTCTGACCTGAGCTGATGAACTGATCGATGATACACTGAGCTGTGTTGTGAAAGTCTCCAAACTGAGCCTCCCACAGAACCAAAGCATTGGGGCTGGCCATTGCAAAGCCCAATTCAAAACCTGTTCAAAAAAAGAAGGTGTAGTGACACACGTTGCGTTGTACAAATAGAACTGGATTCATGTTTTTTATGCTTCATACCTAATACACCGTATTCTGACAGGGAGCTGTTGCAGACAGTGTAAGGTGCCTGGTCGGGAGAGATGTAGTTCATTGGGATACAAATCCTTTTATCAAAATTCTGGTCATGTAAAACATGGTGCCTATGGCTAGGTAGTGAGACAGTGACAAGTTTAAAGAATTACTGTGAAAACGAGCACATTAGCAACAATAGCTTTGTTTTATTTCCTGGTTTTACCTAAAGGTCCCTCTTTCCACATCCTGTCCACTGAGGCGTACATGGATCCCCTCCTTAAGCAGAGAGCCAAAAGCCATATATTCTCCTAAAGCCCAGTCACAAACTCGCTGGTTCACCATATTTGCACGGCCCTTCAGGATACGAGAGAGACCTAAAGGACACAGTCTGGATTTAATGAAAGATCTAGATAATATTTACTAATTAATAAGCAGGTAAAGGTTCAGTACCTCCGTGTACTGGAAAGTCTTCGACTGGAACTGAGGCTGCAATGTTCCCAATGTGTAGAAGGTCATCTTTACTGATGCCAGTGGGAGGACAGCTCATGTTTTTGGGCTGACCATCAAGGGTGAAAAAACCTGGAAATCAGGTCAAAACACAATTACACAAAATCACAATTTAATCAACTCTGTGTCACATCTGAGTGATTAAAAAAACCTACCCGGCCAAGGTGAGTCTAACCAGTGCTTAATGTGGAGGATTTTCTCATCTTTGGAGCGAGCATATGCTTCTTCACAGATTTTATCATAATTTGTCACTTCCTCCTGAATCCACAAGAACAAGTATTTGCTGAACACTATTTTCACTCATTATATCTACAGCTGTATTTATTTTAATACAATGTAGTGTATTGTATAAAGCAAAAGCATCTGGACTAATTCCAAGAGACTTTATCAATTCTGAGATCAACTGGAAAGAGAGCTGAACATTATCTCTAGAGGGAGGGATTTAAGATGAAACGAAACCTGACTGAACCAGTCTGTTCTGGTCTCACAGTCGTTAGCTATAACAGTTTGACTCATGATGTGAGAGTTATTAAGGCTCAGGAGAGTTGTTATTGTCACTGTTCCAGTCAGGTGTTGTTCTAAAATGAAACTGTTTTGATAGTTTCACTATTTCACTATTTGGGTAAACACAGATTCTGGCACATTATTGTCTCTATACCGGTCTCTTTCTAAAAAATTATGACTTTGTGCAGACTTCTATCATTCAAACTGAACTGTGAGGCAGATGGTTTTCTCGCTGCTGTAGATTTACCTCATACTCTTGTGCTGTGACGACTCCCTGGGTAATGAGTTTTTCTGCAAACATCTGTAGGACCCCTTTCTGTTTTTTGATTTTCTTATACATCAGAGGCTGTGTGAACATTGGCTCATCAATTTCATTATGGCCATTGCGCCTGTAACATACCTGAATGTGGACCCACAAGTTAGACACCATATTGTAATGAAACATAGAAGAACAAGTATTTCCAGCAACTGTTGACTGTAAACTTTTCTTTCCTGTAATGCAATGTATTGTAGTCAGAGAGAATGTGCGTCTTACCAGGTCTACCACCACATCTTTATGGAAAGTGTTCCTCCACTCAGCTGCCACTTTGCACACATATATCACAGCCTCTGGGTCATCTGCATTCACATGAAAGATGGGAGCATTGACCACTCGAGCCACATCTGTTGGGTAAGGAGATGAACGGGCCATTCTGGGATCTGTGGTGAAGCCAATCTACAGAGAGGATCATATACCATAATAGTTCATGCAAATTTCAATTAATTGTATCCACTTCTAACCAAATAATTTATTATTAATAAATTAGTGATGTGTTTCTATTAGTATGAATTAATCAAGTACTGCTCTGTGCCAACAAACCGGTAAATCAAGAACAGAATATGTTGTACCTGGTTGTTGACCACCACGTGAATAGTCCCATGAGTGGTGTAAGAGGGCAGGTCTGACAGATGGAACGTCTCATAGACAATACCTTGTCCTGCAAATGCAGCATCACCATGAAGAAGTATAGACATCACCTGCAACAATTCAACAGCAACAATAACAGTTACAACAAACACCACCACAGCTACAAACCTGATTCCAAGTTGGGACACTGTACAAATTGTGAATAAAAACAGAATGCAATGATGTGGAAGTTTCAAATTTCAATATTTTATTCAGAATACAACATAGATGACATCTTAAATGTTTAAACAACAAAAAATATAATTTTAAGGGAAAAATAAGTTGATTTTAAATTTTATGGCATTAACAAATCTCAAAAAAGTTTGGACAAGGCCATGTTTACCACAACAGTCTGTAAATGTCTGGGGACTGAGGAGACATGTTGCTCAAGTTTAGGAATGTTGTCCCATTCCTGTCTAATACAGGCTTCTAGTTGCTCAACTGTCTTGGGTCTTCTTTGTCACATCCTCCTCTGTGTGTCAAATGTTTTCTATGGGTGAAAGATCTGGTCATTTCAGAACCGGATCCTTCTTCTACGCAGCCATGATGTTGTAATTGATGCAGTATGTGTCTGGCATTGTCATGTTGGAAACTGCAAGGTCTTCCCTGAAAGAGACGACGTCTGGATGGGAGCAAATGTTGTTCTAGAACTTGGATTTACCTTTCAGCATTGATTGTGTTTTTTCAGATGTGTAAGATGCCCATGCCACACGCACTCATGCAACTCCATCCCATCAGAGAAGCAGGCTTCTGAACTGAGCTCAGAACAACTTGGGTTGTCCTTGTCCTCTTTAGTCCGGATGACATGGCGTCCCAGTTTTCCAAAAAAAAACTTCAAAATTGTGATTCATTTAACTACAGAATAGTTTTCCACTTTGCCACAGTCCATTTTAAATGAGCCTTGGCTCCAGAGAAAACACCTGCGCTTCTGGATTATGTTTTGATATGGCTTTTTTTTTACCTATAGAGTTCTAGTTGGCAACGGCGAATGGCTCAGTGGATTGAGTTCACCAACAATGTTTTCTGGAAGTATTCTTGAGCCCATGTTGTGATTTCCATTACAGTAACATTCCTGTATGTGATGCAGTGTCGTCTAAGGGCCCGAAGATCACGGGCATACAGTCTGGTTTTCAGGCCTTGACCTTGACGCACAGAGATTGTTCCAGATTCTCTGAATCTTTGGAGGATATTGTGCATTATAGATGATTACTTCAAACTCTTAGCAATTTTTCTCTGAGAAACTCCTTTCTGATATTGCTCCACTATTTTTTGATGCAGCATTGGGGGAATGCCCATCTTGACTTCTTAGAGACACTGCCACAGGCTCTTTTTATACCTAAGCATGTTGCCAATTGATCTAATAAGTTGTAAATAGGTCCTCCAGCTGTTCCTTATATGTACATTTAACTTTTTCTGCCTCTTATTATTAAAATGAGCCAGTATTTTAAAAGGGGCGGCAGTAGCTCAGTGGTAGAATGGCCGTCCTTTAACCGGCGGGTGGGCGGTTCGATCCCCGCTCGAAACATCCCAAAACATCATAACATCTCGCTCTCCCCCACATACTGTCATTGTGTCCTTGGTAAAGGACACAATGACAGTCCTACTGGTAAAGTGCTCTGAGTGCTAGGTGGAAAAGTGCTATATAAAAAACAAAAAAACATTTCACTTTCAACATTTGATATGCTTTCTATGTTGTATTCTGAATAAAATATTGAAATTTGAAACATTCACATTATGCATTCTGTTTTTATTAATAATTTTTACAGTGTCCAAACTTTTTTGGAATCAGGTTTGTACTTTGTGTACATTTTAATGTTTGTGGAGGTTCTCAGTCTGCCACAACATAATCAAGAAAAGGTTTTCAATAAACGCATCTGTATGTAGGTTTGAAGGTAAAGACTTTTAACCTGAAACTACTGTGATTGACAAAGGCTTAGTCTGGTTTCACTTCTGTTAAGAGTTGAAGGGGCAGTGTTGAGTCCTGATAGGGAGTTGTTTTGTTTCTGTGACTCATTAGCATAACTGCTCCCTTTAGGTAAAGGGCCGTCTCTCTCACATGGCTCTCTCGTCATGTGAACTCAGAAGACCCTTGAATTAGGGATGAAATATCTTCACCTTCCAACATACGTCCAGATGGTTTTGTTGAAAACGTTTTCTTTATGCATTTTAATCCAGCTCAAAAATCTGCCTACCCTCTTGCCCTCAGTGTCTCCACAGTAGAACTGCTCCGCCTTGGTCTTTCCCTGCACCACTGGGTCCACTGCTTCCAGGTGTGAGGGGTTGGCGACCAATGACATGGTGATGTGCTTATCACTGACCCGGTTCATTCTTTTGTGACACATCCCCAAGTGATACTTTACATCACCAGATCCCTGACAGCAAGAAATGAAATAAAATGGAGAGAGTAATAAAAAAATTAAAGAGTGTCGGACCACAACCTTGACATACATGAGTGTGAGGCGATGTGGGTACCTAACATACAGGGCGAGGTGAAGGAGTGTGGGGGCACGAGAGACAAGAACAATGAAAGGATGACACAGGATGTTATTTATAGTCCTATGATAGGAAGTGGTGGGTTTGAGCTGTATGTTCCTCCTCCTTCACTTAAAATAACTCAACTTATTTCCATTAAACATTCAGCAAAATGACCACAGCCCCTTTTTCACTGCAGGAACTTTTTTCTCATTTACCTGGGATTTTTAAAAAACGTGGTGTGCTTCCAAGGGTTTCAATGTGTTTGTATTAAATGCAAAGAGGCTGTTCATACCTCATCTGCAGCCTCTAACTTGGAGTCAAACTGGCAGAAGATTTGCTCCAGCTCCTTCCTGATCACATTGGCCAGCACATTTAACCTGCCCCTACACAAGCAAGAAAAAAAAGATGACAGTGTGCTTGTTTAAAAGCAGGAGACAGTTACCATTACAGAAGCTGTGTACCTATGAGGCATTCCCATTATGACACTCTCCACGCCGCTCTGACAGGATGTGTCAATAATAGTCTTGAGGGCTGGGATGAGTGATTCACACCCTTCCAGACCGAAACGTTTTTCTGAAGACCATTTCCTCTGAAGAAACTCTTCAAACCTGTAACCATGTTGTGGGTGCTTAGGTAATTTGAAAAACACACATGAAGTGCGTTTTAACTAGTATTAAGTCATTTGTGTATTATGGAAACACAGACCTGGTGGATCGGATCATTCTGCCCAACAGGGTTCGTTTTTCTTCAGCACTAAACTGCATGATGTCTGGTGTCTCAAACTTTTGTCTGATCCACTGACACTGCTCCACATCATTTATAAACATAAACTCTACTCCAATGTGCTGACAGTAGGCCAACTAGAAAAGAGGGAAACCTGAGTGTGAATGTGTGTTTGAGTGGCCAGTGTAAATCTTGCTGTGGATAGTTAGTGTTGACCCACCTCAAGGCGTCGTATAATCTCTCTGAGCGGCAGTGCACTCTCACCTCCTCCAATGAAGGTGGTGGTAGGGAGACGAAACACCTTGTCCAGGTCAGACTCAGCCAGCCCATAAATACCTGTTGATTAAATTTAGTTCTATTTACATAACCACACTGTACAACAACAAATATTAAGCTGCAACGTGGGTGAGGGAGACTGTGTCATCTACCAAATAGACAGCCTAACAAGACAAGAACAACATTTTAGACAAAGGTTAAATGTTTGTACGCAGAAGCTCATGAAAATAATTTAGGTCTTGCTGGACATACGCATTACGTGAATAGCTGACCAAAGCCATCAAAGCAATGCAGAAGTTTGGTGGGCTCAAAGAAACCAACGTCTTTGGTATGTGACCTTAACAAAATACACAAACCTCTAATTTATGTTTGGCTAATTTAAATATTCAACAATGGTAAAAAAATATTTTGTTTTGTAAATGTAAAAGCTCAGATGGAATCTAAAAAACATTTTCTATGACTAGAAGAACGATAGCTGGTATTAAAACTTTTATTATATATTTTTATTATATTGTCTTATAGACAGTGCAATGTTGTATACAATACTACCCTAAACAAATACTGCACTAATCAGGAGTATTATGCTACAGTATACTGCAGTTCTGATAAAGCTGGTTTATCTGAAGCCTATGACATTCACGCTGAGAAGACAATAATGAACACAGAAGGGGGTTGAACTGTAACTACTGTACATCTCTCTATAAAAAATAGCAAGGTGCTGCAGTTCAGCGAATTCAGTCCAATATGACAGAGTCAGCTTTCTGTTGCATAAGGAATCTTTAGACTTTGCACCCATCCCCTGTGTACTGCCACACACATAAAAACATAAGTGCAGATACAGTAATCAATTATAATATCTGCAATCTAATCACACCAGCATTTTAATGCAACAAACACAGATAATCTTGGACAAACTGTTTGACCCACCGGCTGCTGAGCAAAGGTGACAAAGAGCCAGGAATTAGAGACCTCCAGTTTAGCAACAATACACTGCAACTGTTTATTTTGACAAAGTGCCACTTATTTTAAGCAACATACAGAATGTGAGCTCTTTCCTATCTATGTAGCTAAATTGTTGAGATTGTATACCTTTTTCGTGCCTTTAACAGACATAACATACCAATGCTCTTTTACTGACAAAACTCTAAAGACACAGAAACAGAACACAACCACTTAAAAAAATCCGGTCCAACGATCCTAAAGTGGAGCGCCAACAGCCCACATTAACCTGTTGTTTAACCTCTCCCTGAACCTCTTGTGTCAAAGAAAACAAAAAAACTGTACAAATGTAACAATAACATTATTAACGGTAGAAACACCCTATTACAGCTTATAACAATTACCAGCCTCTGGCCAATGGAGGCCTCACCTTTTCATTATAGACAATAACTGGTGCTACAGGACCGCATAACACAGCAACATTTACACACACTTCCATGATTTACTTTGCACCACAATGACAAATATGTTACATACATTAGTTGGCACAGTAAAATGAGATGAGACTTAAAATAACCATGTGTTCTATATAAATGTCCTTACTCCTAGTTTTCAAGTTTACATTTACACGTATGATATTATAACTAAGTCCACTGTCAATGCAGTTCTAAAGAAAAACTAAATCAAAGAATTTCAACAAATTTATTGTAAAAGCATTGTTTAAACTACACTGTAAATTTGTACTTGTTTATATTTCTTACCAACATTTTGGAAACCCACAGCACATGGGGCATCGTCAAAATCTACACAACTGATGTCCAGCGGGTCCAGCTTGGCTATGTGATGGCCTCGTACCTAAATAAGGACAAGGCAAGACAACTTGGGTTGACTTTGTGTAATCTGTTTTATTCAACAACCTGTACGTTCTCTCCCTACAATAGTTATTTTTGTCTTGGACAATTAAACATTTATTAAGGACAATACAATGGGTTTATGAGTCATTGCTTTTTACCTGGTAGGCTCGAATGAGTGAATGAACAGCCAGATGATCTGCTATTAACTTCTCCGTATTGGCCTGAGCCCCCAACAGAGTTTGGGCACTGGCCACTCCCTGAGGTATCCCATTCAGGTGCAGAGGACTCTGGTAGGCCAGACCAGGCGGCACCCCAGCATTAGCATTACGAAAAAATATATCCCAAGACTACAGAGGACAAGGGAACAAAAGAGAAAAGGGGGGTTACGGGGAATCAATTCAGGCATAAGAATATTCACAACTGCACTTCTGTAAACATATGCATTAAAAACAACATTTTGTATTTGTCTTTAACTTTCTTAGAAACATACTCACTGTTGAGATGTATTTGGCCACAAAACTAGAATGACAACAACAATAACCTGAGGGTGTCTCTGTACTCTTGTTAGTTTAATAGAGTCACAATCGACATATGACTATCTCTAACACTAATGTGACTTACTGTTGCCTTGTTAATGGGTTTATTATATACATTTGACACTCTGAAGCTGACCTTGATGATCAGCTGTAGGTAAGAACAGCATTTTGAAAAAAGAAACTGAAGTCTGTCATTCCCTTGTTGTGACAGTGCCGCTGTTATCAAACATTTGTCTAACCTTTACCCAACTGCACTGTCAACAGGCTGACGCTGTAGTAGACGTCTCCTCCAATTGGGCCAAATTGTTTTTATTTTATTTTTTTCTAGCTCAAGAGACAACTAGAGTTTTTTTTGTTGTTGTTGTTGTTGTAGTCTACCTTGTGCACATTCTTAGGATTATCCAGCCATGCATAGTACATCTCTTCTAAATAGTTGGAGCTGGTAGCATTGAGAAAGGGCTCAGAAGCCACTGGTGCAGTCAGACGCCTCAGAGGCTTAAACGTCCTGAGTGTCCCTTTGACCAGCAGTGGTCTGGGCTGGGATATGCTCTGTGATGTCTGTGCAAGAGCCCCGAGCCGACCCACAGAAGTCCTTAAGCGGTGCATGACTGCAGTTCAGCAGCAGCCTCACGGCTCCTTTATCCCTCGCTCCAGGAAGAAGCCCCGCGCCGCACCGGCTTACAGAAAGCTCCTCAAAAGTGGCTCCTCTTGAACAAAAAACGTGGCTCCCTGCAGCTCCAACGCACCCTCCTTTGTTTTCTGTTGTCGAGCCACTGCAAAGAGTGCACAACTTAATTAAGATAACCTACACTTTTAAATAGTCTAGCATTACATTTTTCAGGTGAAACTTTGTGAAAACACACGATTGTATAGTATTCTTCACGAGCAGATGGAGACATCAAAACGTGAACCATTTTCATTCCCAAGTCATTCTTTTCAAAAGTTTTTGATTTAGATTGGCTAGCGATCACCCCTGCCCCCTCTCCCAAAATGTGTTTAACCGGTAAAACAACCGCATCATGTGCAGGACCCCAATCCGTAATTTGTGAATATGTAACTCGTCAACTTGTTTAAACGTAAGCTTACTTTATGAGTTTGTTACCTTTATGTTCTCGGGCGCGTCCCGCGTCTTTACGCAGCCTGACGCAGTAATGTGGTCCGTCCAGAGCTTGAGAGAGTGAGACTTAACGAAGAAGAGCCACGCGCGCTGTCCAATGAGCACACATCAGAGCGTCACGACCATAGACATACATAATAAAGGCGTCAGGGAACAGTCTGTCGAGAAACGAGCGCAACAAGTTGAAAGAGAAACTATTTAAAAAAAAAATTTGCATTTCGTAAACTGCCCGAAGTCTGTTCTATTTCAGTTTCATATCTGCAAGGTTCTTAACTTGAATAGCTTGCGTAAAATAAAAAATGTTATGAATTATTGTGTTGCCTAAATAAAGTTATTTGTGCGGAATAAAGATGTATAATGCATAATACACAGTGTTGTTGAGCAGTATTGTATTGTATTATTAGTGAAGGGTTAGATGTTTTAGCAAGCTGCGTTTCAATCTCTTGCCTTAGCTTCGTTTAAAAAAAACATTGAACTTTTGTTAAGTCTTTCTCTGTGCGCGCACACACGCACGCGCGCGCACACACACACACACACACACACACACACACACACCTCTGTTTGTCCTTGTACTTTTTTGTTCTGATAAAAAAGTGTGTGTGTGCGTTTATATATTGATACATCTGCCCACATTTTAATGCTTATAAGAAATGGATTGTACATCAGAGCAATTGTCATGGCCTGTATAATAATAAAAATGTAAAAATAAATAAAATCAACTGTGTCAAATCAAGTTTTATTTCAAACAAAAGCTCTAATACACTATAATCCCAATTATTCACCAAAAAAACATAAATAAATAAACAAACATGTGGCTCAATAAATGCATAAGTGCTCAGTTTGTAGCTTCAATACCACTCACATTTGTAGTGGTTTCCAAAGAGAGACAATAAACCCAGTTAAACACCAGCAACCCCTTTAATGCACTGGTGCTGTCAGTGGACAGGAAGGGCAGTTGTTGGTTTTGGCTCTGTGCCACGATGAAAGTACACCATTTACAACCAGCACAGTGCGTTTTCTAAGTAGCCTACCTTAATGTTTTTTGACCATTGCCCTGAAAGGAGTCTCTGGAAAACAAAATAAACCAATAAGTTTGGCGTTGATATGGCGCCCTCCTCAGGAACAATGAGGCCTAACAAAAGATGCACTAACAACCAAAGCTCACTCTGCTTTACAGTTTCCTTTCTTAGAAAAAGCACCTTATGAATTAAACTTCACTACATTTTCTTAAATGTTATTGTTAATAGTGACAATGCAGTCTTTCTAAATTAATATTACCTTCATAAATAGATTTGCAGCATCTCTCACATCATCAGTGCAAAGTAGTTTGATTACAAAAAGATACAATTTAATCTCTATGAACACGCAAAGCTGCCTATTAAATGTTGTACTAATTATAAACAATTGAGCAATTTACAAACTGAATATAGCTTGTAATGTTTAAATGTTAACCCCTTTGAAATCTTAAAGACAAAAATAAAAAATAAGAAATAGCTGATTGGTTGGTTGGATCTCACTTTTGCTTCAATGAACTGTTAAAGTATGTCATGGAGTTTATCACGTGAATCCAACACAAAGGCATGTTCTGTCAACATCTACACCAGTGCACCCGTATCCTGCTTAATCATCTTGACATAAGTTTATACGATTACAGAGCCCGGTACACAGAGGCAATAGATTAGGTTTTACCGCCAGTACCGCCGAACGAATAAAAAAATTATTAAATGCACAATAACACCCAACTTACCAATGTATTAACTTGGAATGTCATGCAATACCATCTACAGCATATTGGAGATAAGTCAACACAGTAAAACTGTAAATTTACATAACATTGTGTTTCATTTCAAACATGTTATTGTCATGTCATATCTAATGTCAGTAGTTACTTGCAATGTTAAATACACAGAGATCAAGTAAAACACCAGTAATATCTTAGCATGCTGCATGTTTCTCACTGCATGTGTGCAGCATCTCACAGAGAGGCTCAGTGGGTCCGGTGGACACGACCACGCACAGGTGTCAGTTCAGGGTCAACACTTAAGAGAGAGAGGGAAAGCTCAAAACAACAAAAACCCACTGGTCTCTGTGAAACTAGAGTACTCATTGTTCATTTCACACAGGCAGCATTATTCATGCATAATAGCCACTAATAATATCATTACAGATACAGAAGAATCATGCTTATCATAAAAAAAATACCATAATTTAAGAGGAGGACCTTTAAATATACTGTACAATAGAAAGAGAATACAACAGACTGAATCCAGAAAGAAGCAGATAACAAGGTTAGGTTTAGTGGAAGTAAATGGGTAAAACTCTAACTTTAATGTGCCACTCTGGTGGTTTGTGGCACAGGAGTTTGGGAGTAAACAGGTAGGTCCAGGGAAGTTGGGGTAGAGCGGCGTTGCTGCAGAGTTTGTCCAGTTTCCATTGCGGCTCATAAGCTCTTTGCAGTAGTTTTGATGACCGGGGCATTGCGATATTACTGTTTTGTCCATTGTGATGTTACTCAGAGAGAGAAGAGCGAGCTGGTGTGTAGAGGGCAACAATAATCCCAAACTGGAATCTTCAACCTTCTGAACTGATCTGCACCCAGCTGCGCCTCTCTCTCAATGGAGACATGCTCACTTAGATGTTTTCTTGAATTTCCTCACAGCTACATTTAGGGCTCCTGAAAATAAAAGTCATTGTTGAATGTCTCTTTACAATAGGCCAGGAGTCAGATAAATATCCTCTACATGATATTTTTTACATTACAAGACAAGTTCATAATCTTTTTTTTTTGTTTGGTCTCAGGGGTCAAAAAAAGCGTTTCTGGATAGTCTGGATATCGAGGTCTTAGTGTCACATAAAGTGTTGCAGACTAATGAGATTTGGCAGGAAGTATCCTGACATGATGGGGAACATAACTAAATAACATTATTCTGGTTTTAAATATTAAACAAAATTCATTCATTCATTTATTTTTCATTTTCTACCGCTTTGTCCCGTTAGGGGTCGAGGGTGACTGGAGCCTATCCCAGCAGCTTTGGGCCTGAGGCAGGGTACACCCTGGACAGTGGCCAGTTAGTCGCAGGGCTGACATATAGAGACAAACAATCATTCACTCTCACATTCATTCACTAGGGACACTTTAGAGTTGCCAATTAACCTGTACATACATGTCTTTGGACGGTGGGAGGAAGCCGGAGTACCCGGAGAGAACCCACGGTAACACGTGGAGGACATGCAGACTCCTCACAGAAAAACCGGACACGGCCGAGAATATTTAAGTCGGCCAGGTTTTGAACTCACGACCTTCTTGCTGTAAGACAGGAGTGCTAACCACTCTGCCACGTGCACAAACAAAATATTTTAAAAAATACTAAAAATGGCCGCACTGCTGACCACATCAGTTGAAAATTGAAAAATGTCAATTTGCCAGCTTCAATTTAAGCTCAAGATCTGTCTCTTAAACATATCACCTATGGCTGAGAATATATTATACTGTATACGTCAAACTGCAGCTAAAGAATTCTTATTCATATATCTTCTAGAAAAACTATACGAGGGGTGGACAATTATTTTCCGGGCCATTCAACACCACATTTACAGCTACACACTCCACAGTTTTAGAGCCACTCTTTACAGTTTGTTCTAAAACCAGTAAAAAAAAAACAACAACAACTTGATCACATTGGATTTGCTTCAAACTTGGCATACTTGATGTGCATGTACAAAATAAAATGTTTGTAAAATTTGTAGTATTATTTTTAATTTATGATATTGTATGGGTTAAAAAAGGGGGCGTGGTTAAAGTCAGACACATTGGACCCATTTCCAATCAGGCCTGATTTTGTTCCATAAGCCATAACTTTGGTACCATTTGTGTTTGATAAATCTAAATATGGGGCATTATTCTGAGCAAAATGAGGCCAAACGGGGCCTGTTTTTTTGTTTAAGAAAAAAAGAATTATGAACTCGTAATGTACCAAGGTATTAACTAACACAAATATAGTATATTTAGATGTTCACTTCATATCTTTGATTGTATTTGTATGTAAATTTGTGTTTCAACTTAATCCAAAGACATTAGACCAAAGTTTTCACAAGAGTAATTTACTAAAATATGTTAAACCTAACTCCTGTTTAAAAAGACAATGTGTGCCTGGTTCAACTGATACTACAAAATGTAATTGTGTGTGGCAGGACACAGCACCATCTTGTAACAACACATATCTTGCCAGATCTGGTCATAATTACATCAATACAAATTGAAAATGCAAATATGAAATAGCATTTTTATTGAAAGGTAACAACCTCAAGTGTGTTTGCAGCAACATTTCATCTCCTTTAAGGGCTTTAAATAAGTTATAAGTTATAAGTTAAGTTATATTGTGTAGAAAAAAAAAATAAAATAAAAAATCATAATACATAAAAGCCATCACTGTGTGTCTGCAAAGAGAGTGCACAGTCTGTGTTTTATGTACGTACCTTATCCCTGCATTGGGGCAGCGGCAGCCCCTGAGCAGTGGAAGTGGACGTTTTGCCATCGGCTGTCCCTGCGGTGCCATACCCTGGTCTCTTCTGACTGGCTAGAACGGGGGCGGCCTTGTCCATCAACAAATTGTGTCAGGCGGATGTAAGCGATGCAGGCAGCGTCATCGCCTATGATGTGCACGTGAGGGTTGAGGATAGTGGTGTGAATGGGTTTGCTGTTCTTGGAGAGAACTGAGAGAACAAAATGTGCATTAAGTTTTAATGGACCTCAAATGAAATATACAACAAAATGCAATAAGAAAAATAACATCTTACGATTGTCAAAGTAAAATCTGTGAAAGTCCATTCCTTCCACTAGATTACCAAGACCTTCGGGCTCAAAGGAGGTCAGACCAGGGTCACAGATCTTCCTGTGAAAAAAAAAAAAAATGCAGACTAAGATCAAAACACTATCTGAAAATAAAACACTAATAAATGATCTTGCAATTAGGTCTGTCCTGTATTTGATCTAGAAAGTGCTGTGTAAAATCCTGTTGTATTAAACTAAACATACAGCAGGGAGTGTTTCATATTTAACAGATACTGTCCTCTCATGCTGATGTTAGAAGTGAGTACATATAGTGACATACAATGTATGTGGAAAACCTGCCCCTCCCTCGCTCAATCTGTCAACCATTTGTCTAAAGTGTGTGGTATTAAGAGGATAAAACAAGTAATTACTCTTTAATCTTTTAATACAAAGATGAAACACATTTGTATGGCAGCTAGATTAATGGTTTTCTGGGCCGACAGAGAGCATTACTGGTCACTTCACAAGCTCAAAGTTCTGCCAAAATTTCTTTGGAAAAAAAGTAGAAATATGTATGAAGAACTCACGCATAGGCCTCGAAGTCTCCATTGTTGACAGCTTCAATAAGCTGCTCAGTGATCTTTATGATCTCCTGTTTGCGAGCTGCAGAGAAATGAGCACACTGTGATGATGGTGATACCATCCCAAGTGACAGTCCATCACATCACAAAGTTTAAAAAGATGCACTGAGAAATACTCTGTAGCTACTAATTAATGTGACAAAGTCCAACCTGTTATCAATAAACCCAGTGCACTTCAGACTCACCTAAGAGCTTGTTACTCATTGTAAATACTATCAGTCATGTCTCTCATCTTGTCATTCACTTCAAGTTGAACAAAACCATTTCCACTCTTCAGCACATACTTAAAAGTACTGTCTTTTGCAAGAACTTGTTTAAGTCCTCTCTAACTGAGGGCCGCCATAGCTAAATAAACTATTTAAAAACTATTTAAGATAAATGGAGCGTCTTGTTGCCAAGTCTGTCTCACCTCCATCCATCTTCCTTCACTTCTCCATTTTGCATGTGAGGCTGCTGGAGCTCATTACGCTATTCTTGTTGCAGCTCTGAGATTTAGTGTGTCCTAGTCCGTCGCTTCCTCCCGACACTGAGAGGAAGGCTTAGTGCTCTCTCATGTCTGCCTTGTGCCCTCCCCTTTTCTCCTCTCTCTCTCTGGCTCTGGCTTTTTCTGTTGCTCATTTCCCTACATCACTCTAACTCATCTGAAAAGCATTAGTAGTCACATGTTTTATTCTGGTCACTTCATTTAGAAATGAGTTAAAACCAAAGTCAGGGCACAAATACAAAGCAATATTAATTATTAAGTAATTCCTTCATTGGTTTAATGTTTAGAGTACACAACCATGCTTGGTTAAATCACTGAGAATGTCCCGTAAGTGAACAAGATTATCTTTCTGTCTTTAAAACTTCCTTAATATCACATCACAAAGCAATGAATGAACATTCATGCATTCACTGTGGGCACAATCTTGATGCATTTTTAGAAACTAACTACCATTATGAAATGAAAAGAATCAATTATTTAGATGTTTGAGAATGTGTATAAATTATAAATACTAAAACATCTTCCTTAAGTGAAGCCAAGCTATCAGCCTGTTAAATTCACAGTACTCTCCACTCTGATAAGAAGCATTTTGAGAATGGTTGATGTCTCTCTAACAATGCTTTAAAAGAAATAGATTAAAAAGTACTCCATATTGTTGCACGCTCCATATGGAGTATGAGTTTTGTGCAGTCTTAAGTTGGAATAGGTAATTATTTGTAAATAAGACTGCATTAGAAAACTCATAATACAGACAGTATTCAAAAACTGTTCAAATCAATTTGGAGTATTCCCCGCCTCAGGCTCAAAGAAGGTAGGATAGGCTTCAGCCCCTGGGAGCCATAACGGGATTAAGCAAGTTGTAACCACGATTGTGTTATATGTGAATGCTTTTTTCACT
Source organism: Neodontobutis hainanensis (assembly GCA_024349245.1). Lineage (NCBI taxonomy): Eukaryota > Metazoa > Chordata > Actinopteri > Gobiiformes > Odontobutidae > Neodontobutis > Neodontobutis hainanensis. Next base: position 2,896,979 of record JALDNG010000012.1, on the reverse strand, counting down.
TGTGCCCTTTACCTTTTGTTAATCCTGTCTGCTTCTCTGACCTGGGGCTGTGCTGACAACTATCTAGTAACCTTTAGGTAACACACCAACTACCCTACTTCCTAAACCTTATTTCTTCAGAAGAAAAGGTTTCAACAAAGACTGCCATCCAGATGCCTTTACAAAAACATCTTCTTGAATATGTCCTGGATATTTCCAAAATAAATGTATTGACAAAAATCAACCCAACTATTTGAGTGATTGTGTTCTACCTTTCACATCCTCATCCTCGATGGTGGTGTTACTGCTGTCAGACGATTCCTGCAAACAAACACAAGCGGGCCTTAAAAAACAAGAAGTGTTTAAACACACATTCATACAAAAATGCATGCACACACTCACACAAGACGCCCATGTTTCTGCAGCTGAACCTTTTACACAATTCAATCTTTAACGCCACGCTTTGGCCCGACTCAGTGACACAGCAAATCTATGTGTGACTCAGCAGCACATTGGCACAGTCCCGTCTCTAAATGGACATCAACAACTCGACAGCACATTACATTTAACCACTGTTACACAATTGGAACAGGGACGTAAGGGGACAGTTGGCCACAGCCTTGCTTTGTTGGGAGCGTAGCCGGTGAGCCCCCATTATCTGAACACAAAGGGGCACTATAAGACAACGCAGCCCTCACAGGAGTCACAGCACCTCACTCATGCACAAATATAAAGAGATGCACACAAATATACAGTACATTTAACGAAAAACACCTGCAAAAACACTTCGGACAAGACTGATAGAGTGTGATCAAGTATGACAAATGGGATAAAACATAGAGCAGAGATGAAGAGCGTGAGTAAGATGTACCTTGGTCCCATCTACTGGGTTATGAATAACAGTAGTCTGAGGCTCCTGGAGGAACAATGGAAAGACAAGAGAGATGTTGGTGTGGATATGAATGAAGAGATACTGACATAATCATTAAGAAAATATAAGAAAGTATGAATCACAAAACACCAGATGCAGAGTAAGAAGAATGGGTAAAAACATATTAATCTAATAAGGTTTGACTCTAAATAAGATGAATGGTAATGTTGGAGGATGACAGTGATGGTCTCCAGTTGATAATGACATACATATATTTTATTAAAACCAACATTATGTACAGTATTTTGTATATATATGTTTACTTGGTGTAGAAATGTGTAGAAACACATTTGTCAAGATAGTGTTATCGTACAATTCAGAATTTACAATGTCAGTAAAAAGATAACAATAAAAGAATCACCCACTGAAACAGAAGCTCAGAAAGAGAACAAACTGAAATGCTGTTAAATGTTAAAAATGGGATGTGAAGGGCATGTCCCCATAATATTAAATTCAATTATTCTAAAATAAGTTTTTAATCCCTTTTTCTGTAAAAGACTGTATGTACATTAGCCCATATTACTGCTAAATCCCAGATGAATAAAATTCTAACTATTGCCCAGTTTCTCTCAAACACACACCCCTGTTTTCTAACAGTTGGACGGAAAGACGGCGTGTGAGACAGACGGACACAAAGCTGCGTACCAGTGCAGCTGACGGGATGTTGCCTTTGGGACTGGTGACTGTGCTGTTTCTTGTGCTGTTTGTCTGGGGCTGTGCAGAAAAAGCAAAGTGCCTCATTAGTATTGGATAACAATGGAAAGAAGTGCCCTCTGCTGGATTTAAAGTGGGTGGTTACTGTGTTAAAATGGGAGTGTCACACAGGAAAAGGTTGTGTTGAAAGCTGAGTGCTTCATCAAAGTGCAGCTATCCAGTTTAGAAGGTTTTTAGATTGAAAGAATAGATTAGAGAGCCACTCATTTAGAATCTCAGCATAATTCCCCAAATATTACACAGAAGAGTGGAGCCACATTTACAGGTCTGAAAAGGCAAAAATGAAACCAGTGACTGCCATGTACCTTTGCTACATCTGTCTGATAGAAAATAAAAACAAGTTGGAGCCAGACACAGTGGGGAAAGCCAACATGCCAACAACAGTAACCCTCGACTCTGAATGACTGAACAAGAGTCAAAAAGAACCTCGTCATTGTTTTGTTGAGGCGGTTATGAGGGAGACAGGGGCATTCCTCTGTAGAGATGCTGTCATGTGTGCAATGTCTGAATTTGTAGTCACTCTTTAACCAAGCAGAAGAGCTGTATGTAATATTAATGGGTCTCCAGTGAAGAGCCTTTATTGGCAGTGGGATAGGACACGCGTGTACCCCTGTTGACATTTCCACACGTGTCAGTGTTTGTGCTTCTTTTCTTGTATAAAGCATTCTGGCATAAACTTTGTAAAGTATTTAGGGTCTTTTTAGATTTTAAAGGCAGATGCCGAGCTGGAGGTACATTGTTTGAAGCTTATGATGAGTGTAGCACACAGAAGCATAGTTAATACACTTTGTGTATTTTCACCTAAATATTAATAATTAAAGTGATTAAAATCTCTCTTTGAAGGGATTTGTTTAAAATAGCACCAGTCAACCAAAGTAGTAGATTTACATTTTTGTCACTAGTGTTTAATTTAACACTCTTGTTCAGAGTTCTTATTAATTCAAGGCTAGAGGAGCTGGTGCAAGACAAATCAGTTTATTTATCACAACAGAATAATTTATTTGATCTTATATTGCACCTGCATGAAAAGAAGCTATAAAATCAAATTTATAGAAGGTAGTGTGTAAATGTGTCTCATAAAAATGGAGGTTTATGTGTGACACAGAACCGAAATAGCCTGAGATGCAGCAAAGGAGAAACTGATTATGTAAAGACAGATTAATCATCTGTCGGGAAATAATCTGAGATTAGCATGAGAGTACCAGAAGAGAGAATGGTGTGTGGGTCCAAGTTGTCCGTTTCAATTTGACTCTTTAGATTTTAGTTTTTTTTTTGTTTTTTGTTTTTTCTAGTGCAGTGTGATCCTTTTTATTTTCTCTAGTGTCCCTTTGACTGTTCTTATTAAACATTCCTGTTAAGTCATTCCTGATCATTACTTGTTTCCAAAAACAGCTATTTTTTCCATTAAATGTCAATTACTCAAAAAAATCTCACATGACTTTTGAGTCTGGACCTATTATTGAGAACCACAAAAACATGTTTCTGGAGGGAATCTCAGATGACTGATCTGAAGTTCAGTGAAATGCAAAAGAGCTGTATTTTTAGGAAATTCTATAGGCCTTCCCTTTAGATTGCTCCTGAGCTCATTTAGTAAATATAACAACATATAGTAGGAAGTTTTGTTTTTGTTTTTTATAAACTGATGTTTTGGGGCGCAGTGGCTCAGTGGTAGAGCGTTTGTTCTTCAACCTGAAGGTTGCTGGTTCGATTCCTGCTCTTGCCACAGTTCATACTGTCGTTGTGTCCTTGGGCAACACACTTAACACACCTTTTCTCCAGTGGTGCTCCAGCTGTAACACTGGTATTTAGAAGCGACTTGCTAAAGCGTCAGCTAAAATAATAAATGTAAATGTAAATAAAAACAGCGAGGAAGCTAACAACAGGTCCTGAAGTCAGGATGCATTAAGTTGAGGTATGTAATACAAGAAAATAAGGTTTTATATATTACTACATGTTCAATGTCTGTTTAAAGTGTAATCTGTTCAATAGTCAGGGATAAAGTCACATTATCTCTTTTATCATCTCATTTTTAAATACATACCAAATCTTGTGTACAAAACATCAAATACTAAAGTCTGGAAATATTATCTGAAAAAAGCCTGAAAAAAGCAGTTAATATACTTAATGTGCATAGAAAATTGGTCTTAACAATCTTACAGGCCTCAAATTCATGCACAACAACACAATCAGTACCACACAATGAAAAGCTTTCTTTTCTAATTAACACACAAAGATCAAACACAAAGATCCTGGCAGAGTGGAACTAAAAGACAGCAGATTCAAACTCTTGCTTAAGGAAATGAATAACTTTCAAGAGACGAAGGCATGTGCTTGGGTTATTTTTTTAAGTCTGCAGCCAGTTTATAAACCACATAACATCACGTAAACCACATAACTCAAAATGGCTATTTAAACATAAAACGTCAAACCAAAAAATTGTACTTGAATGAATAAATAATTGCAATATGTTGACGGGTGCATAGGCTTGTATAAGTGGTTTTATTTTTACACCCCGTAATGTTGAACTATTGAATTTCTTTAAAAACACAACTTGCTGAAATGGTAAATGATGTAACTTAAGTACAGGCCTTAACCTTTGCCCTGATGCCATCTTTATTATAGTGAACTTGAGAGCAAAGTATAAACACAAATAAATATTCATGTTTTAATAAAAGCAGGGCAGAAGGTTAGTGTGCAGAGAACAATGGCAGCCAAGAAAATAAAGAGGGAACGAGGCAAGCCAAGAAGACATGAGCTTAAGACTTACCTTGACATCAGCCTTTTTGTTGAGGAGACTCTTGGCTGCTGCAGAGAGGCAGAACGACACACCCTCAGATGGTAAAGTACACATTATACCAGACAGAGATTCACAAAGCATGCACATTCTGTTTGAATTCCCCTGCAGGATATCTTAAAATGTTTACAAATCACCATGTTCCTCCTGTAACACAAATAATGGACCCAATTTATACCTCCTTCTCAAAAACCATCATCTTGTAAAATGACACTGAAAATAAAAAAAATAAAAAACACCTAAACGACAAACACACATTTAAAACCTCCATCAGCTGGCACCTAACTCTGGATTGCATAACCAGAGGGCATCAGGATTGGGGAAAAGTCTAAGTGATTTAACATTTAATCCCAATAAACTCAGAGGCACGCACACACACACACACACACACACACGCACACACACACACACACACACACACACACACACACACACACAGATAGAAGGGATTAGGAGTGAAAGCATGAGGAAAGTGGAGCAGAGATGCAGGTATGTGATAATGTGTTTGTTAATCTCAAGAGTAGGCTGGATTAGTTTGAAACACTACCAGAGTTCATAGATGGGTTGAAATAGTAAAGAACACATCAGTAGTGCTGTGTACTAGTCATACGAAAGGGCAGCTTTCAGTAGGAATGATTTCGCAAAGCTGTGATTCAAAATCAGGGTTTTTCCACCAAATATTGATTTCTGAACTCGTTAATGTTAAAACATTAGTTAAAACATTAGTATTGTGTATAGTGTAACTTATTTTTTTCCATTATTCCAAGTCTGACAACACTTCATATTTTTTGTTATTTTGACCAGTTGTTGCTTTTGGCAAATAAATGTTCTAAATTACAATATTTTTATTTGTAATTTGGGAAAGAATTTTGTCAGTAGTTTATAGAATAAAACAAAAATGTTAATTTTACCCAAACACATATCTATAAATAGTTAAACCAGAGAAACTGATCATTTTGCAGTGGTCTATTAAGTTTTTCCAGAGCTTGCTTGCGGGACAAATATGCTAATGCATAGACACCAATTTCTGTCCTTATTCCTCACAAAGCTAGTGAATACACTGAACAAGAAAAGAAAAAGCCCTAGCCCATGACAAGAAAAAAAGTCTGACTATTTAATACTCCTCTCTCAAATGAGAGCTGAGGCTGCTTACCTTGGCAAACATTTCCGAAGCATTAAGGATGGGAAAGATTTCAGAAGATAGATTAAAACAAGCTAAGGGATAGAGGCAGGAAATTATGTTTTGACTGCAGGCAACTTCTTTTTTAAACCATGGCAGCCCCCGAGTACAGGCAGAGATTTTCCTTTAGTGGCAAAAAAGCAAAATAAAAGCAGATACAAATTACAGAGTGGGAGGATGAGGTTACCTTGTTCCACGATGCCAGCAGTGGTGCCAGACACAGCACTCACAGCAGCAGGGGCAGTAGTTTGACGACCCACTTAAAACATACACAGAAACACAATAGTTAAGAGAAAATGACAAATGTCCAAACCTTTTATCTAAGCAAGCATATTACACAAACCTATCTAAGCTTATTGGATCATGCATTTATATTTCTACACTATTCAAAATATAATATAATTTAGAAAACCTCTAAGATTTATTGTTTCTGCACGAGGCAATGTAAAGTTGTGCTCATAAGTTTACGCGGAATTTGTGATCTGTTGGCCATTTTTTAGGGAACACAAAGGATAACACAGTTTCACTCATAATGGTTGGTGAAGCCATACATTGTCAAACAACTGTGTTTACTCTTTTTAAATAATTATGACAACAAAAACTATCCAAAATGACCCTGATCAAAAGTTTACATACCCCAGTTCTTAATAACATTTATTGCCAACTTTAACATCAATGACAGTTTTAAGTCTTTTGTGGTAGTTGTGGATGAAGCTCTTCATTTTCTCAGATGAAAAGTTGCCCATTCTTTTTGGCAAAAAGCCTCCAGTTCCTGTAAATTCTTGGGCTGTCTTGCATGAACTGCACGTTTGAGATCTCCCCAGAGTGGCTCAATGATACTGAGGTTAGGAGACTGAGATGTTCAGTCCAGAACCTTCACTTTATGCTGCTGTAGCTAATGACCGGTCTACTTGGTTCCTCTTTTCCTGTGCCTTTGTAGTTCAAACATCCCCAAAACATCAGCCTTGTTGACTACTCTCCAAATGTAATGATTGTGGCAAAAAGGTTACATTTTGGTCTCATCACTCCAAATGACTTTGTTTGTGAGGCTCATCTCTGTGCTGTTTGGTGTATTGTAAGAGGGATGCTTTGTGGCATTTGCGTAGTAATGGCTTTCCCAACCATGCAGCCCGTTTTTCTTTAAGTGCCTCCTTGTGCATCTGGAAACAGCCACACCACTTTATTTCCTTTATTTCAGCTGAAGTTATTTGTGGGGGTTTCTTTGCATCCCAAACAATTTTCAGTTGTGTTTGAAATATTTGTTGGTCGACCTGACCTTGGTTTGGTTTCAACAGAATCCTCATTTTCCACTTCTTTATTAGAGTTTGAACACTGCTGATTGGCATTCTTAATTCCTTAGATATCTTTTTATATCCCCTTCCTGTTGTATACAGTTCAATTACCTTTTCCCACAGATTGTTTGACAAGTACTTCTCTTTTCCCACGACTCAGAATACAGAAACATCAGTGCAGCACTGGATGAAAGATGCAAGGGTCTGTCAGGAGCCCAGAAACTCACTGACCTTTTATTCACATACACAAACAAACAGATCACAGGTGAGGATGTTACCTTTAGAAGCCATTCAAACCTGTTTGTGTCACTTGTGTGCATTTAACAGGCCAAAATCAGCAGGATATGTAAACTTTTGATCAAGGTCATTTGGGTAGTTTCTGTTGTCATTATAATTTAAAAAGAGTAAATGCAATTGTTTGACAATAAATGGTTTTACCCAATCACTAACTATGAGTAAAAAAAGTTTTTTGTGTTATTAATCATATACTAATAAAACATATAAGCACAACTGTACATATTGTGTGAATTAACTCTTTCTTGTTTTTTAACACTATAATCAACACTATAAGCATGTTTTACAATCATATACTGTATAAAGACATATATTTCTAATAGAGTGCATTATGCTGTAAAGCAGTACACCAATTATTAATAGCAGCAAGGTTCCACATTTGCTCAGGAGCAGAAGCACTACACAGTGCTTTTTAGATATGTGCAGCATTTCCACTGTCATTCTGTCAGTATCATAAATACTTTTTAGGTAATACTGTCACTGAGGCTATTTTGCATCAATCAAAATCCTCACATGAGTCATCACAGACCTCAATCAAATTGAGGTCTGTGATGACTCACTATGGTGATATAACTCTGTCTGTATCAGTACCACCAGCATGAAAGATAAGATTTTAAAGATATTGCCCTAAATGTAGGAAAATATGTCTTGGAAGACCAACAATAAATCAGAGCAGTGTTTCCCACCATCAACTGGTTGTGTGTTACAGTGTGAGTGTGTGAAGAGCCAAGATGTCAAAAGAAAGATGGCATGTCACCCTGTCTTCCCCTTCCCTGGACCCTCGCTCAGACAGCAGCACTCACCAGAGAAGTTTCTGGAGACTAGCATGGTGGTCAAAATAGCCCCCTAGAAGGAAAAAAAACAGAGAAATTTCATTTTAGAGGTTGAGAAGTCTGTTTGTTTTTACATTTTGCCATTGTTTAATTCTAGTCTTTTGACATAAGTCTTTCCCCACCTTCAGTTTTCTCCTGGCGTTAAACTTCTTGAGACACTCGACTGTCTCCTGTCTGTGCATCATAGAAGCCACTGTAGAGCGTTGCTGTGAGGAGACAGAGAAAGGTGCTTTAAATAAAACACTACAAGACAGGTTTATGTGGGCAGGAGCTGTTGGACAGACTTGGTTTCCCAGAATGTGTTAACTCTATAGTGCTTTAGGTGATGACATTTTTGGCAAAGATCCTAGGGCTAAATGCCTAAATGCTAAAAGTTTCAGTTTTAGCCTTTTACAAACTATGTCTTCACTGCATAAATGGGAGCATATTTTTTCTTGTCTAAATTGGTAATGGATACTTCTTAGTTTCCAAAAATAAGCGGATCTAGTGTCCGATGCAGCTTTTTGGAAAACAGATGGTCGTTATGTGTGGCAGCTTTAGACAAATGTTCACAAACTTCACGTTAAAGGATTTACACATTTGAATGTGTTGATCTACTTTTCAGTAAATCGAAGATGGGTTTGTGTCACATGTCTGCACTTACGCAGACCCATGGGTGCTTCAGAGCTTCCTGGGCAGTGATTCTCTTGGCTGGGTTGATAGTCAGCATCTGGTTGATCAGATTTTTAGCTTCTGGTGTCACTGTGTCCCACTCTGGAGATGGAAACTACACACACAACCACATGTATTAGTCATGTATTGAGAATATTACATAATGATGAAACTAACACTGTATAGATTCCACAAATTTTAAAAAGGTACCAGGACTTTTCATGTTAATGTATAGATTTTCACATTTGATCTATAATATACACTAAACTGTAAATTAATACATGTTTGTTGTGCTTACAATCTGACCTCACTCAGACCCAGGAAATAGAGAATTAGAGAGAAGTGAGACAATGAGAATGTATCAGGTGTCAGGAGCAGACTCACATCGTAGGCTCCTGCTTTGATCTGTTGGTAGAGTTTGTGTTGGTCCTCATCCCAGAAAGGAGGGTATCCAACCAAAAGGATGTAGAGAATCACACCTACACATGAAAAAAAGCATTTAGCTGGAAAAAAGAAGGCAGCATTGAGAAATGTAGAGATGATAAAGGCTTACCACACGCCCAAATGTCTACAGGTTTACCGTACGCCTCTTTCCTCAGCACCTCTGGGGACAAGTAGCCAGGAGTTCCAGCAAAGCCTGTAAAATAACAACAAAGTTTATATTTTTGGCAAATACTTACATGCAGATAAGAAACTACGTACAGAAAAAGAAAAGATGGGCATGGGTCAAAGAAATTGGACTTGATTAAAAGTTGAATGATAAGAATCTCTGCTGGGCATTTTTTTACTGTGTAAATTGTCTTCCACAAGGTCATTGGTGTCGTACTGTCCTCACTTCTAATTTTGCCTCATTAAAGTCCATGTACTGCAGATAAAAACAGAAGATGCAAACTATACAAAACAAAATAAAGTATTTTAGCTAAACAGGTTTCCACAACCCTTGAGGATAACTGCACTGAATTAAAAGTGCCGTCTTTACTCTGACAGCCCAGCTGCACAAAGAGCTGTCAGCTAACAAAGTGCTTATGATCTACAGCAGGAAGAGGGGGCGGGGGGGTGCCGACAGACTAAAGACAATTGCGCTTCTTAAGGTTTTTCTTCACCTTCTGTCATATGTTTTAGTACGTGAGGTTCTGTAACATACCAAACCAAGCCTGCTGGTCTCCTTGGACTTCAATTGCGAGGCCAAAATCGGCGAGTTTGACTGCTGCATTCTTACACTTGCTGGCCAACAACAGGTTCTCTGGCTGCATGAAGGACATAAACAGTAAACACATGTCACATCTGAGGAGTCATTTTATACAGTATATATATATATATATATATATTATATTCCAGTTATTCAAAGGTTAGTCTCTAGCAGATAAGGATATATATATATATATATATATATATATATATATATATATACAGTTCTGCTCTCCCCCACTGGGGCGCAGTGGCTCATGTGGTAGAGCAGTCATCTATAACCAGAAGGATAGTGGTTTGACTCCCGCTTTCTCCGGTTCATAGTGTTGTTGTGTCTTTGGGCAAGACTCCTTGCCTCCAGTGCCTTCTACAATCACTCACATGTGATGTGTGTGGTTGTAGAGGTGAGTGTGGTGGTGGTTGGAGAAGGCTGTGAGTGCAGTACCCCCCCCCCCCCCAAAAGAAAAAGCGCTAAATAATGGTACTAAAGGGTACAAAAAGCGCTAAATAAATGCACACCCTTTACAATTTTATTTTTACCATTCACAGAACAGTCAGTTTAACGCCCTCTGCTGGCGGTTTTTTGAACCAACAGACCAGGACCAGTGCAGGATTGACTTGAAGGGGTAGAGGTAAATTATGAGAGAAAGTCAATGGCTGAGGCTTGACCATTAATTTGGGTTATTAGCGGTCATTGCAAAGTTCCCCAAAGAATCCAGCTGTAGATGATCAAAGACCAGTGAGGAAAGAAACTTAAAAAAAAAAAAAAAAAAAAAAAAAATTAATCACATGTTCTCATTCAAAAAGTTTTAGTTATTGTATATCATAATCAGATATTAAATGTTCATGTTATAGTGGAAACATAACTTTTCCATCATTTTTAGGTCCCCATAGAAACAGACTGTTCCCCATGTACAACCATGTGTTAATGATACAGTCCAGGGAAACTACAACCAGCAGTCTTTTTTTTTACCTTTGATTATTCATTCATTCATTCATTCATTCATTTTCTACCGCTTTGTCCCGTTAGGGGTCGCGGGTGACTGGAGCCTATCCCAGCAGCTTTGGGCCTGAGGCGGGGTACACCCTGGACAGTGGCCAGTTAGTCGCTGACATTTAGAGACAGACAATGACAAACAATCATTCTCTCTCACATTCATTCACTAGGGACACTTTAGAGTTGCCGATTAACCTGTACATGCATGTGTTTGGACGGTGGGAGGAAGCTGGAGTACCCGGAGAGAACCCACGGTAACACGTGGAGGACATGCAGACTCCTCACAGGAAAGACCGGAGCCGGCCGGGTTTTGAACTCACGACCTTCTAGCTGTAAGGCAGGAGTGCTAACAACTCTGCCACGTGCACCCCCCTTTAATTATTGATGTGGTTATTTACTGATGCTTTTCACAATTGAGTCTGATAAAGTATAAGCTGCACATCATACTCCTGAATCCACAAAAGAGATTACTTTCATTTATTAAACACCAATCAAGAGAAAGGCATGCACAGACAATAGCCTAATGAAAAAAATCCATGCATAGTTTATTTAGAAAAGGCCCACAGACATGCACAGACATGCTGGGTTTTAATAAATGTCACTGGACTTACCATCCATCAAACGCAAGTACAACAGTCAGACTAAGACACACACCGGCCACAATACACCACTCCCAACACACACCTGGACACTCACTCAGGGGGCAACTCACCTTCAGGTCTCTGTGTACCACCCCCATCTGATGGCAGTGGAGCACGGCTTCCAAGATTTGCTGGATGCAATGACTGCATGCAAACAGCAGGGGGAGCAAGTTAGTCCGAACAACTGTCACATCCATGCAGAGGCAGCAGTTTCTCAAAACACGCCCCACACACTCGCACTGATCGCACTTTTACCGCAGTCACTAAATGAGCCAACACACACTCCACACATTCAACACAGTGGAGCCTTTTCTCGCCGCTGAACACCAAAAACACATACAAAAGTGTTGAGAGTGAACCTGTTGGTGAATTTCAGAGTGAGAAAGTGTACTATTTTCAGTTTTTAAGAAAATGCCAAACGTTAGTCAGGCAGCGTAGGAGTGTGCAGCAACTCTATGTGGGAGCCACATTTAACCTGCACACTTCAAGTAATTGTCAGGAACACAGCCTTAGACAAACATTTTAACAGATTCTTATATGTTGGTGTTATTCTACTTTAGGTCCCACGCTCTCTCCCATGCTCACTCACAGCTCATAAAGTCTAGATCACGCCTTCAAAAATAGTGCAGCAAGAATCCCGGACGCAAAATCTGAAGACAGGCAGACAAGCAACAGGGACAGACCGCAGGCACAGGCAAGTGGCTTACAATCACAGGCAAGAAACAAGAGTAGGACACAAGCATGAAAGGAGCAACAGTTTTACAGAAGGTGCAGAGCATCGAATGAGACAGACACACACCTTGAGGTCCCTGTGCACTATGTCATGTTGGTGTGTGTAAGACACACTGTCTAGTATCTGATGGATACAGTGACTGCAGAGACAAAACAACAGTGAGCAGCGGATCAGGAGAGGGACAAGGACAGGAAGCAAAAGGGATGACACTGCCTCTTTAATAAGTTAAACGTTGAATGATATGGTTTACAAGAGGTGGTCAGTGAAATAATTAAAGGGTCAGTTCATAACTGTTAAGGATTACTATTGTTTATAAGTGCCTGAATGTTTTTCTTTACTAAAAGGCTCCGTTACTGAGGCAAATGTGTTGAGGGGAATCAGCTTTAATAGTTCAAGTGAACTGAAGTGAAACCATTGGTAATTTCTTTTCAAGTCTGATTGAAACATACAATTACATTTTATCATGTTGGTGTTTATCCAAATAGCTGATTTAAAAAAGCACCAGGCTTCAAGTGGAGACAATAGCTGGAGATGGGATGGAGGAAGACTTTTACCCAGCGACGACACATTATCTAACTAAAAGATTGTCCTTGAATTAAAGCTTTTTTAGTGTCGACTTTCAGAGCTTCAAATAGGCAAGCCCCCGTTACATTGCTGACTTGTGCCCATACTTCCCAAGTCGTGCCTTTTGGTCCTCAGGCCAGAGTCTTTTAATGATCCCAAAGACTTGTTTTAAAACCAGGGAAGACCTGTCCTTTCAGGCTGTAGCCCCCAGATTGTGGAACGGCCTGCCCCTGTGTGTGGTCAACTGTTGCTTCTTTCAAAAAGCAGCTCAAGACACTTTTAATCAGACAGGCTTTAAGCTGCCAGAGATTAAATTAGTTATAATAATTTGCTTGATTGTACTTGACTGTAATCATCACCTTTTGGTTTTATCGGTGAAAGGTGCTATAGAAATAAAGTTTACTTAGTTACTCAATTTGATAGTCACTGAAACAAAGCAGTGGGTTGAATTATTTAAATTGTCGATACATATTTGTGTGAAGTGACCCTTTAAAAATTTGAAAGAGAAATGAGGGATGGAGACATCCTGTGTGCAGATGGAGAACACAGAAAAAAATGTCACAGAGACACTGTTGGATGTATATCAAGTCGTGCTGTCACACACCCACACATTAACACACAGGGACACACATGAGTTATGCAAAAAGATCGCATGAAGCAGGCGAGGGGTGGATACATCTAATACATTTAAAATAAAAGCATGAGGATACAAAAGAAATGTGTAAAAATATTGAAAGATTAAATTAAAAGACATTATTAACATTATTAGGGCTCTTGAATGCTTTAGCTTTAGGGATACACATGGCCAACAATAATCCAGCTAATGGCAGTTTTATATAGTATGTCTTCTTTTTTATGGGCGTATTCAAGTGATTCTGTGATCGGTAATGATGTGTATTGATGACTCAGCTTTCTGGAGTCACATGACAGAAATGACAGGAGAAGTTAATTTGCTTGTTGTCGTAGACACAAGTCAAATCTGTGATGCTAAAGCAACTCCTTTTTTGTCAATTTCAACTTGAATCAACACCTGTAAAGCTTTATTTTACAGTGACTGATTGTGTAATGTTGCAGATTCTATTATGTACTTAAAAAATTAAAATAGGCATGGTATTGTTGTTACTTCTACTGTTAAATCTTGAATAAATGGGTCAGAAATTTAAAAGTTTAAACTGGTCGGCAATGCTGCAATGCAAAAAATGATGCTAAAAGGTATGACCTGGCAGATTTTGGCCAGATAACAAAAACTAAAAATTCTTGGAACAACTTAGAAAAGACCTTTTAGCCATTATCAATAAAAACATGCAATAACTAACAAGCCATTATACAGATGGACCTCCATTTTTTTTATCTAAGAGTGCTTGGTCTGATGTTAAACAGGACGGTTGATCCCGGTTTGCTAACAAAGCTCTAAAGCCTGTCATTTACAGCCTTAATAACAACAACAACAGGTGAGGAGACCTTAAAGCATATTGATTAAAATCAGTTAAAGAAAATCTCCCTTTTTCTTAACCTCCAGCAATTTACTTCCTTCTTTCTGTGCCTGTCCCCTTTCTTTTCTTTTCTCCTTTTCCTTCACATACCGCCTCCACACTAAAATTGATTCAGGTCTACCTCTTGAGGCATTAGAGTGTGTGTGTGTGCTTTTCTATATGCATTTGTTTCCATCTGTAAATTTGGACTCAGGGGAATATAACTCAGCCTTGATTGGGATTCAGTTCACAGAGCAAAAACTGCATTGAGGTATTTTCCATCAACCTGGCGTTTATCTGTTAGCTCGTGCTGTGAGATAAATGTCTTTTTGGGTTGGAAGACGGCAGAGGCTAAATGACTGGCACATGGAGAGATGAAAAGAGGGGCTGTAGATGTAATTCACTGGGTGTTTACCTGGCATCTGCTTCACTGTAGTACTCTCTAGCAACAATATCTTCAAACAGCTCACCTCCTGTCACCCTGCAGGACGTAAAGATGGACGTTAAAAGAGCAAATTCAATAGACCAGTGCATTGTATCAAAGACACAGCGCATACAGACACACATTCACATTCACACACACACAGACAGACAGACAGGAGGGGGATGTCCTCATTAGGGGGAAACCCCGGCTGCAGGATTCTCTCTGACTGGGTTGCCATGGAGACTGGCTCCAGTGCGGGGGAGTGTTGCTGTGCGTGTGTGTGCATTAAAGTGGGAGCCACAAGGAGGGAGGTATAGAGCGAAAGTGGGAAAAAGGGGTGGGCTGTTATGTAATGGGGGTGAACCGTCTTACATGAAGTGAAGGAGAGAAAGAAGGAATGAGTGGAAAAAAAAAGAACGATGCATGAAGGAAGGAGGGAAGCAATGAGCGTGTAGAGGAGACAGATGCAGCGCAAATGAAGGAGAGAGGGAAAAATAAGCGAGGAGTGGGAGAGGGGAGCCGCATGGTTCAGAAACAAACAAGTAAAGACAGAGGAACAGAAAAGGGATGATTTTAGATGGAGTGGTTACAAAAGAAACAACTCACAAGTCAAAGAGGAGATAGTGGAAACCTTCCTCTGAGATACTGTCATGGAGACGGACTAAGCAGAAGCAAGAAAAAAAGATAAAATAAACATTATGCGTGTGTTTTAGGCACATTTGTAAATATACTACACAAATTTACAAATTCTTTCTTGTGTAATAATAACAGCTTTCCCTAAATTTCCTCCATAAAGCAATGCTGCCTTCGACACATCACTGATAAGCACCAAATTAATCTCAAGCTGCAGGCAGACCCCAACAGTTTAATGGTTTATTCCTGTTTTAAAACATGACTTGCGTCAGCAAAACTACCTGAGGTTATTACTGCGCATGTTCTCAAAGCATTTATTTTCATGTGTTTAATGTGTCATCTTTATTAAACAATATTTAGCAAAAAACATTTAGCGGGTCATGTTATATACAATGGCTATATATGTGTCCTTCCATGCTAGATACCACAATTTATTAGTGTTTATCGTTTGCTCGTGTAGTGTACTGTCACTGTATTATTTCATATAAAGTCTCACCAATGTTTGGATGCTTGAGCAATCTGCAGATCCTTGCCTCCCTCTCCAGCTTCTGGTGGTCTGCAAAACAGTTAAACCATGACTAATAAAAAAAAAAACATTGATTAACTTTACATAATATATCTGATAATGTAATAAGTGAACAACAAATTTGGGAGCCCCACGCAGGACTTTTCTAAATATTGGAACACAGAAATGGATGAGAAGGCAACAGATGTCACAGCTGCTGATTTTACAGACAGATAAATACAAGGACAGCCAGCTTAGTTGTGGGTTGGACAGCCTGTTAGCCCTGGGACAGAATTTGTGGTAATGATATAACACAAATGTCATATGTGGTGACCTTTAAGGGCGGTCATCTGAGTAAGGTGTTGACCGACAGAAAATGGAAAGGGGTTTTAATAAAGGGGTCATCTTATTTCGTTGCAGTAATTACACACATTATGATGGTTACTATTTTTAGATGCAGAGCTCAGTATTCAATACCTCAGAAGAGAGCCTAAACATAGCTAGTGGGGACATATCATTTGATAACCGGTTCCATTTTAGACACAGCCAGAGAATGGTGCTTCATTACAATCAAATTTACATTGATGCAAATAGCACTATAAAACACTCTTTTTGGATTTTCTGTCACAACACAGTTGAGTACACAAACCAAGAGCAAGTGGGTATTTTTTTAGCTGTCTTCGTAAAAAAAATTGTTAAAAAAAAAAATTGTTGATCTGAGCTGTGCTTTTGAAGCTCGGATCAGCTTGGATTGTGTTGCAGTGGAAAGATTCAATAGTGCATCTGAGTGAAACCGTCATCTGCTGCTCTGAAAGGAACAGACGTGAAGGCTTCACACGCCGGAATCAAACACTCGCTAAAATATGCTAATGTGGGCTTTCAGAACTGGGACATACACATAGATAGCATAATGATGATAAATCCCAGGATGCCTCTTCTTCCTCATTTCCCTGAAAACACAATGTGCTGTTGTAGATGTTCTTACACATTTTACTTTTTTCTCTCACCTCTGGCAGATAGCTTTTTGGTGTTGATAATTTTGGCAGCATACTCTTGTCCTGTGCAGAGTTTGACACAGCGGCGTACCACTGAAAAGGCCCCTCTGGGAAACAAAGACAGGAGACAGAAGTGGGAGACGGGTCAGCTGCTGTATAAGCCTCGTCAGCATCAAAACGGGCATCTCAGCTATCACAGTGACCTCATTGCTTCCTCCTTCCTCATCTGTATTCAGTCAGGGAAAAGAAACAAGCCTAATGAAGGCCACTGACTTTTAACACAGATACTGGAAGAAGTGCTGGTGTTTCAGGTCTACATTTGCTCACATAACCCAAAGGAGAACAACAGAAATAACCACCACTGTCATTTCTCAGAGCTAATTTTAACTTACCTTAGTATTGTTACGCAATGAACCACTCGCACTCCTATCCAAGCCCCTGCCTCTCCTCTCACAAACACTCTCTACACGCATACATGATGAGGTGCCGGCAGTGAGTAAGCATGACACTCTGTGACACTCGCGCCATGTGGCAGAGAATGCAGCAGGGCTTTGTCATGACAGGTTATGCACAGGGCAGGTGGGAGTGAGGGGGCAGACAGCCCAATGCCTTAATAAACCGTTACAAATGGCTCTGCATTTCAAAGTACTTTATCTGATTTAGGTATCTATGCAAGTTGAAATTCAAAGGCATACTTTATTTTTCAATGTTGAAGGTGCACTTAAAAATTCAAATGGTTTTAAATAAAATGCTCGACACAATGCGAGTAAATATAATCACTTAAACTTTTTAAAGTACAATAAATCAAATAATTGTGTCACAGAAACTACTCTTTGCAACATAACTTAAATAAAGAAAAGGGATTTGATTAACAGAGAACACTATATGTTACCTTCAATTTCTAATCATCTATATTTCCCTCCATGTCAGTATTTCTGTGAATTTCAGGGGGTTTGGTAAACCAGCTTCAATGCAGAGATAAAACAACAGTCCTCAAAGCAATCTAAAATTTTGGATTCCACAAACCACTGTTTAACTAAGCCACTCAATCGGGGAGGGGTGGACATGAGATGCTGGCTGCCTACTAACACTTTGGCAGTCTTAACACTTTGCACTCCTAAACACACCCCTCTGTGGGTAATCACTGGCTGTAACCACGCATCTGCACAGCCCACAGAACACAAAACAAGTATAGGCTGAAACAGTAGAATCACTGTGTTATCATTGGGGACAGCTGCTACACTGCACTGTGCCTGTTGTCTTTAACTTATCACACACACAAGGCCAGGGGCACAATCAACACAAGTATTTTGACAAAAAAAATAAAAATAAAAGAAGATCAGTGAGTGAAAGCAGTGCATTTAGAGCATGTTCCTGTGAGGCAGACATTGCAGAGAATTCCTCTCAACCCACGCACAACCTGGCACTACTGTGCATCATTCTCCTACTGTCTCTGCCCCCCAAAGACTACATCACTGCCCCCACTTGGGTTTGACCACGAGACACACCTTGTCAGATTAGCAGTAGATCAAGAGTCTACTTCTGCACTGAGCTGTAAGCCACTGTGATTAATGCCAGCACATGATGAGGCAGCTTGATTCTGACACTTTTTTCTGTGATATTAGGTCTTATAGTTCTTAATTAGCCTTTGGGCACATATGGTGGATGGTAGATTAAACCATAAGTGCTCATAAAACCCTCATCTGGACAGCAGCATTCCTCAAGAACAAGTTGTTAGGCTACATGACATTGAGTCAAACTAATGCCAGCACAGAGTTATTGAGAAAGCATTACTGTGACAGCCTCGTTAAAAGTCAGGGAAAGCTTCAGCGTAAGTTTTGTTCTGAAGGAATGAAGCAGTTTCCTTTACTACCGCAGATGTGCTCCTCCATTCATTATTTCGTCTCTTCTGTAGCTTCTACCGCTGAAAGGACAGGGGTCAGGGATGCATGCATATTAGACAAACGCTATAGGAAACAGTGGGCTTACTTTCCAAGCTCCTCGTATAGCTGATATTCATCTGTGAAACGTGTGCAAGTAGTCGTTGCCATGATGTTTCCTCGGACGGTGCAGCTTGCTGAGTCCAAAATGCACGGTGCGTCGCTGCGGACGGGAGGACCTCAAGCTCAGTCTCCGCCCACCTCCAAACCTCTTGAACGACCAAATGCTTCTTCAGCTGCAGCCCACCACCAACACACACACATTACAGTAGCCTACAGCTGACAGTGGGGTTTCTCTAATTGATAATGTTATCTATCCACATGGTGAGAAGGCAAAGAGATGGGGAGAAATGAAGGTGTGTCAGCGCGGTAGTTAGTTTGACGTTTGATATTTCGCTCCACGCCTTCACCGGGAGGGTCCCTTGTCTCTGTCCGACTACTGTGTCATGGTGGCGGGGAACTCACGCTGGAAGCTCCGCTCTTAGCGCGGAGCCTTTACACTTAGGGACCGTCAATATATGATTATCACGGGGAATGGCGTTTATAAAACAAACTCAATAGCTTGAAAATAAACGAATCTAGTTACGCCAAACTACTTTAAACAATATAGAACCAGCTGAGTAGTATCCAGCACACATACGTTTTTCCCAACTTTATACTTTATTGGATTTTATATGATTTATAAATCAAATGTATGGACTTTTTTCAATCGAACGTGAATTCGTCACATCAATCCACTCCATATTCATAGTACTAGTCTACTACCATGCACATCTCTTTTTTCCACTTTGATCTTTTATTGGATTTTATATGAATTTCTTTGTTAAAAATCAAGGATTTTTTTAATAGCTTCAAGGTCATGTGACCTAGTCACATCAATCCACTTCATATTTATTGTACTGGCCTAGTTGTACCACACACACAGGCAGCTGTGGCTGATAAGGGTGTTTAAATACAACCCCAATTTCAAAAAGTTGAAGTTATCATCAACAGTGCATAATATCATCCAAAGATTCAGAGAATCTGGAACAATCTCTGTGCGTATGGGTCAAGGCCGGAAAACCAGACTGGATGCCTGTGATCTTCAGCCCCTTAGACGACACTGCATCACATACAGGAATGTTACTAATGGAAATCACAACATGGACTCAAGAACACTTTCAGAAAACATTGTTGGTGAACTCAATCCACTGAGCCATTCGCCGTTGCCAACTAGAACTCTAAAGGTAAAAAAAAAAGTCATATCAAAACATGATCCAGAAGCGCAGGTGTTTTCTCTGGAGCCAAGGCTCATTTAAAATGGACTGTGGCAACGTGGAAAACAGTTTTGTGGTCAGACCAGTCAAAATTTGAAGTTCTTTTTGGAAAACTGGGACGCCATGTCATCCGGACTAAAGAGGACAAGGACAACCCAAGTTGCTCTGAGCTCAGTTCAGAAGCCTGCTTCTCTGATGGGATGGAGTTGCATGAGTGTGTGTGGCATGGGCAGCTTACACATCTGAAAAAACACAATCAATGCTGAAAGGTAAATCCAAGTTCTAGAACAACATATGCTCGTTGTCTCTTTCAGGGAAGACCTTGCAGTTTCCAACATGACAAAGCCAGACACATACTGCATCAATTACAACATCATGGCTGCATAGAAGAAGGATCCGGTTCTGAAATGACCAGATCTTTCACTCATTGAAAACAATAGGCGCATCATTAAGAGGAAGATGCCACAAAGAAGACCCAAGACAGTTGAGCAACTAGAAGCCTGTATTAGACAGGAATGGGACAACATTCCTAAACTTGAGCAACATGTCTCCTCAGTCCCCAGACGTTTGCAGACTGTTATAAAAAGAAACGGGGATGCCACTCAGAGGTAAACATAGAGATGTGTTGATGCCATGAAATTTAAAATCAACTTACTTTTCCTTAAAATTATAGATTTTCTCAGTTTAAACATTTGATATGTCATCTATGTTGTCTTCTGAATAACACGTTGAAACTTCCACATCAATGTATTCTGTTTTTATTCACAATTTGTAAGGTGTCCCAACTTTTTTGGAATCGATTTTGTTTATATAATTACACAGGCAGATATTGGGTATGTTTGATACCAACCCTAGAATGCACCAAACTGTAAGGTGTCTTTGAGTGTCTAGTGTATTCTGTCACCACTGCTTTCTGCAATTTGTATTAACATTCTGGACTTATGTCTTCCTGTTTGCCCTGTTCAGTATGCAGAGCTCACTCTATACTTGGATCTATGCCTAGTTTGATACAGAGTGAGTCTCGTAATAAATGGAGCCAAAGCTACAGATATGGTCATTAGTGCTAGTAGAGAATTTGAAATAAAAAAATCATATAAAATCCGATAAAAATTAAAAGTAAAAAAATCTTAATTTTAATTTTAAAATTTTAATTTAAATTTTATTTTTTTCATTATTTTTATAAAATCCCCAAAAAGATAAACTTGTAAAATAAATACGTGTTCCTGATGCTACTCAGCTAGGTCTATTTGTTTAGAGTGGTTTGGAGTAACTAGATTTGTTTATTTTGAAGTAACGTAATATTCTTTACAAGAGCCATTCCCTGTAAAAGTCATTTATGACGGTCCCTAATTGTAAAGGCTCAGTGTAAGAGGAAAGTTCCCCACAACCCTGACACAGTCGACAAGGGCACCTCGTGGTGAAGTGGCGTATGGTGTGTGTATAAAGTTAAGTTCGAACATGTTAACTCAAGTTTTCTTAATATATGGAGGGGTTTCATGACTTTTTACATGTTTTTTTTTTTTTACAAAGCTAAGTAAGAATTTCTGTACAATTAACAGATGTTTAAATATTACAAATAATGTTAAATCTAAATCTAGTATTTCAGATGAAGTAGATGCAAACGTAAACGAAATAAAAACAGAATATTCTCATATAGAAGAACTTAAGCTGAACAGACGTTTGTGTGCCAAGGCAGCGCCTCAGAGACTCTTTAAAAAGAGTTGATGGAGTTGAGAACAAGAGTTATACAAAGAGTATAGAGTGTACATTGTCAAAACCACATATGGCACATACAGTTGTGCTCAAGTTACCCTGGCCAAATTTGTGATTTAATTATTTTTCTGGCCATTTTTCAGAGAATATGAATGACATCACAATTTTTATTTAGTGGTTGGGTGAAGCCATTTATCGACAAACAGTTGTGTTTACTCTTTTTAAATCATAATTTCAACAGAAACTACCCAAATGACCCTGATCAAAAGTTTACCCTGGTTCTTAATTCAGCTTGAAGTCTTTTGTGGTAGTTGTAAATGAGGCTCTTTTTTTTCCTCTGCCAATTCTTCTTGGCAAAAAGCCTGAGGTTCTTGTAAATTCTTGGGCTGTCTTGCATGAACTGCACGTTTGAGATCTTCCCAGAGTGGCTTTGGATTGTTGTCATGTTGGAACGTCCAAGTACGTCCCATGCGCAGCTTCTGGGCTGATGAGTGCAAATTTTCCTCCAGTATTTTCATTTATCTTTTCCTGTCCCTTTGTAGCTCTCACATCCCCAAAACATCAGCGATTCACCTCCATGTTTCACAGTAGGAATAGTGTACCTTTCATCAAAGGCCTCCTCTCCAAACATTTATGATTGTGGCCAAAAAGTTCACTCCAAATGACTTTGTTACAGACGTTTTGAGGCTTGTGTCTGTGCTGTTTGGCGTATTTTGAGCGGGATGCTTTGTGGCATTTTTTTTTGTTATTTGTGTTCTTTTTCTTGGCATCCCAAACAATTTTCCTGGCAGTTGTGGCTTAATTATTTGTTGGTTGACCTGACCTTGGTTTGGTTTCAACAGAATCCATCATTTTCCACTTTTTTATTAGAGTTTGAACACTGCTGATTGGCATTCTCAATTCCTTGGGTATCTTTTTATATCCCTTTCCTGTTTTATACAGTTCAGTTACCTTTTCCCACAGATCCTTTGACAATTATTGATTCTATTCCCATGACTCAGAATACAGAAACGTCAGTGCAGCACTGGATGAAAGATGCAAGGGTCTGACAGGAATCGAGAGGCTCACTGACCTTTTATACGTGTACCCACTGATTACAAACAAACCAATCACAGGTGAGGATTGTTACCTTTAGTAGCCATTCAAACCCGTTTGTGTCGACTTGTGTGCATGTTATCATTTGATTTGATATAAGTTGTACCTTCTTCAGGTAATGCTTTTATGAACTACATTATGGCATACAGCAATTTAATGCAAAATGGTAAACTCAAGTTGTTTTTAGGCTACACAGCTCCCTTTATAAGTGCCACCAAAAAAAGATAATCAGATTAATTTGGTTAACAAAGATCTTCAGCTCATTTGAGTGTGTGTTAGCAATGGGAAAATGTTTTAACATTGACAAAAGTAATTTTTGGACTGGGGGAAAATCCAACTGCAGGAATTTTGCTGCTTCCTGTTACAAAGGCAAGTATGTGTGCAGGATTCAGAGTCAGGATAAACTCCTGCACCGCTTCAGTGTGGTTTCTGGCATTAAGGCAATCACCAACCTGTTACTAAAAGAGTAAAAAATGTAAAGAACAGGGTACTGTTCTTTTTGATGTATTTTGTAGTATACACCATTTTACCTTGTACACAGTTCAGACAAAAATAAATCTGTTTCATTATTTGTGTCCAGGGCTTCCATTGCTTCTAGCTCATAACAAATGGATGCAAATACATCATGACAGTTTCTGTTTAAGTCCTGATGGAATCGTTCAATTTGCTGGTTATGTAGAGTCTTCCAAAATACGGATATTCTTACCTCCATAATCAGTTCATATGTAAATTGGCCTGCAAGGTACACTGACGGCTTTAGTGAAAAGGCACATACCTCAGGCATACCTAAGGACCCACACTGGATAATTCACAGCATATTTATATAAAATTTGATCAGGGAAATGTGCTAATAAAGGAAAGGCAAAGAAAGTGATTAATATACCTTATATAACACTACTGAGAAAATGCAACTACCTCATGTTTCAACATCTTAAAAGAAAAATTATAAAAATAAATAAATAAAATGGCACAGTATTCTCTGTATTATTTTTGAATGTACCTAATATTTATTAAGAACTGGGCAGTTATGTCTCAATGTGTAACATCAGTGCTATTGTATTTTTATATTGCATATTTTCTATGAAAACAGCCAGGAATAATAAATCTTTGTGAGATCAAACACTCAATGTTGGCCATGTAGAAATGTCATGTCTTGCCTTGAGCAGATAGTGCCTCTTCAAGCTGTTAATCAGAGCATTACGGCACTCTTTCCAAATTTCCTTTTCCCATCCTCCATTTAGTACATTATCTACCCTTTCCTCACATTTACAGGCTGGAGAGATGGATCCCAGCTCAATTCAGTGATTAATAGCACTTTTAATTTTATTAGGCAAGTTTAGTCAAAAGATGTGCATTTTTTTGTTTTAGTCTCATCATCTTCATTTATTTACATCCTGGAGCATGTTATTCTACTCAGAACCAAGAAACGATGAGTATGAGCCCAATAGTAGCACACAATGTCACATGTTAGCATTACATTTTACTTCAAGTGCTAATAATACAATATGGGATGTGACCATTTCAACTTGCAAAACAGAACTTTTACCAGGGGGTTATGGAAGGTCATACTCCTGACGCTGCATTGTTTGTGTTAATCCAGGTGAGATTCAAAAAAACGTGCACACCAAAGAGACCTAAAATGCAACTTTCCAGGTCAATGTAAATTATTTTAAGGATACTTGATAATTTTAAGTAGTTTCAATGACTAAACAAATTACCCTCTAAATTTCCAGGTTCTCCAAAACATGGGAGAACCCTGCTAAAAACTAAACTAAACTAAAAACATGACATTCTGAATCAATAATACAACTTTGAAAGGGCAAATCTGTAACAAATCTTTTATATGGATTTCTGTCAGTCATTCAGCTTTAAAGAGGAAAGATGTTACAACTGAAGATCAATACAGACAACTTATGACCTAACACTGGCTAAAAACACAGCCTATATTTGGAGTATGAGGTGGATAAAGAAAAGAAACAGATAAGTAGATTAAAACATTGCAGTATCACACTGAAAATGTTAACTTAGCTGACTTTGGTACTTATAGTATCACCCGCAAACATTCAGGTACCTTAGAGTTATTAAATTAGACTTTTCACATTGCAAAGAAGGAGGCTTTTTATTTCACTCTATACAAATTCACACTGGCTCCTGTCCTCATCTCTAGTCCAGTTTATACAAATCAAATGTACTGCAACCAGCTTCATATCTGTGTGTAAATTCAGTTTCTGTTTATATTTGGCTTGGAGCAAACTGTCTCAGAACTGCACCGCACTGGATGGGATGTCAAACATGGAGGGGTCAAATTGCTGGCCTCTGAACGGGGAGCCTTCAGCATCCCAGCCTTTCTTCAACATCTCATGCACTTTCTGTGGAGACAAAGACAAATGCTTCTTTTTTAACAGTACACACTATATTTTGCCATTATTCTCAGAGACTATACTGCCAACTAGAGGAAGGTCAGAAAAGGTTTGTCTTCACCATTTCATGACTTTGTGGTTTTCCTTGTAGCTTCTGATGGTAGTCGAACGTGAGTCTGTCTAATACTGCATGTTCCTCGTCGTCAACTGTAGCCATGGAGCGCTCACGATTAATCTGGTTAATATCAATTTCTTTTTCTCCTTTCAGCACTGCATTCCACCAAACTTCTGAAGTTTTACTAAGCGACAGCTGCAAGTCAATGAGAAGCATACTAAATTATTAGTTGTAAGTCAATTATATAGACCAATTAAAAACAAGTAATAACTAATTAATAATTAACTTACAACCACACATTTACCAGGCTCCAAGCTCCATAGAGAGTTTTCTGTGTTAATTTTGTGGGTGAATTCCCCCTCCAACAGTGTTTTTTCCTCTGCTCCCTCTTTTGCACACACTCGTATGCTGCTGCTCTGCAGGCTGACTGTCACCTGAGGAAATCAAGGGGAAAACATAATTTTGAGACAAAAAAAATTACTACTTGTAAAGCCAGTGGAGTAGCCTGTATTTACCTGTCTGCCCTTGACAACCGTCTTTGGCACAAACACACGGATTTCCACATCAGTGTAGTCTTGAGACCAGGAGTAGTTATCCCTCACTGCTCCGTTGTAACTGTCAGGCTCAGACTGATATTTTTCCGAGGTCCTGAAATATGGCACAATTAAGTGTAAGTGCAAAAAAAAGGGCATACTAGCAATTTCCACAGTTACAGCTTGTGAAAGACAAAAATGTTGGCATCACCAAAGATTTCTTTAGGAATTGTTCACTCAAATAAAATAAAACGTAAATGCAGATGAAATATTATATATTTTAAGCATATTTCCCAAGTCTGACCATATTGAATTTACAGAGGTTAATTAAATACTTAAGACTGAGTGGTGTTTCTCAGTCTCAAGGTTCTTGATGTACACATGTATTTTCATGCAGGGTTTTATTTGACTAAAACTAATTTTTAACATAGCCATTTCTACTATTTCTAGTCCTTTTTGAATGGAAGTAATAGCAGCCCATTTAACTCATACGTGCTATACATCTTGACCCAATTCAGATACATGTCTGTAATTTATCAAAGTTTAAGTTTGAGCATTTTAGGTCAGTACAATGGTGGGTTGAGACTCTAATGTCTTTAGTCTTCTTCATCTGGTCTGTTGGTGAAATGTTCTATTGCACACATTATTACACAGTAAAGACACATACTTAATGGCCTACAGTGATATAGCAGCAGACGCTGATACTTTACTGGCTGTATCCATTAATCTCTGTCAGCAGCTGTGTGATAAAGAAAGTGACCCTAGGGAAATCTTGTTTTTTGGGTTGCCCTTCTTACAGCCTTACATATACTCTTCTAAGCTCATAGTGCTCATAGTTCAGGCTGGAGTTGTGCATCATTGTACTGACCCAGTAATCTGACAGATGATAACCGCACTGAAAACAGGTTAAAATGGGCCTATTACAGACAATGTGTCACTTTTCAACCAGGGGTCTGCATTGTAAATAAAATCTCACAAATGTTGAGCTTCCATCTTTGAGCAAGAGTCTGCTGATAGTTCAGTAAATATACAAGTAAGTATATAAGTGTTAAGACTGATTCCAAAAATGTGTCAAAGAAATATCTCAACAGCAGTGGAAAGAAGAAAGAGATAAGGAAAGCACAGGTTGGGGGGTTGAAAAAGTGCTTGAGGCGGCTCAGTGTGGGGCAACAAGGGCAAAGTTCATAATTTGTAATTAATACCATAATATACAATACAGCACACATAAAAAATAAAAAAAAAAGAAAAGAAAAGTGATGTGGGAGCATGCTGAGGGGTGAAATTTTCACAGCTTGTGGATACATTTCATATTTTTGACCATACTAATCAAATTGTAGCTTTGTGCTGACATCTAAAAACTTAAAAACTGACAGGGCAGTTACTCACCTATTTGTTGGGTTGGCAGCAGCTGCTTGGTCTCCCTGGGCCGACTGGCCTGTGGAGCTGCTACTGGGCTGAGGTTCCCTGCACGGTTCTGAGGGGGCAGGAGCTGGGACATCTTCACATTTTGATGCCAGTATGCTCACTTGTGCTTCCTCTGTACTTGGCTCTTTTGATTCCTCTTGGGGGTCAGAAGAAACCTCTAACTCTTGAACGGCAGGAGGAACTGATCTACTCTCTTCTCTTTTCTGGAGCTCACTCAGCCGTATCCCTCTGTCATGCTCTGCCATTTTCTCAAAAAACCTAAACGTCTGGATCAGAGAAAATATATTTATTACACATGAAAATAATCAAAATTACTATATAAGTTTCTGAGAGGACAACCCACTTAATAAGATGATGTGATGTTTGGCAAAACATAATTTCAAGATTTTGAAACTTAAATTAAGTATAATGCACACTAAAGAAAAAGAAAATGAGGAAAAAATGCTTAAACCATTTCTTTTAATCAGGCTATCAATTATAAATACACACTAATTTCACGTTTTAGTACAAACTTTAGAATTTTAAAGCAGTTAGCAGTAACGTTATCTCGTTCTAACATAGGCCTAATGGAGAAGAAATGTGTTTTAAGACTCTACCTTGAGCACCATTTTCTCAGCCACACCAGGGGGGAAGCCCATTTTATCAGTGGGACTTGACAAGAGTCGATAGAAATCTGTCTTGCGATACAAAAATCCAAAGTATACTTGTAGAAAGTCTTGTATATTGCCAACATGCTGCAGTATGCCCAACAGAGCGTTGTCGTACATTTCTGTCATTTGCAACGGCGATGCCATCTCCGGTTGAAACCTTTTCCGCTTTGACAAACGTTTAAAGAAATAGTTCAGGGAAAAATAAATTTTTAAAAAACCTTTACCTTTAGCAGTATGAGTAGCTGTTGATTAAGCTTGAAACAAACCTAGTGGCTCTTTCCAGAACAAAAATACTTCCGGTTGCTTGTTTTCAATATAAAACATAAAATGTCTTAGGTTTGTCAAATAGTTTGCAGTCGAAATACAGAGCTTAAAAGTTTAAATGCAAGTTTTGGGAGCTTTTCAATTGTATTTCACTGTGCACGATCACATCACAAATTATTAATTCAAAAGGCATTTTTCTTTTTATGTTTTATTTTTTCGGTTTCCGCTTAGTGCAGGTTCATGTTTGTCCGGTGGAAACAGAGGATTCGTTTTAGAAATAGTTCCTGTTTGCAAATACAATTTTCAGAAAAGAATAAACAGTTTTTCCACTTTAAAGTGAACAAGAGTTGGTGTGGTGAAGAAATATTTACTTGTAATTTTAAAATGAAATATTAAAAATAATAAGAGCAATTAAAAACGCAAAAACCCGTCAGTATAACGCTTCCACAACCCTCGGTTTAGAAAAGCATGGCGGCGTCCTTGAGCAGTGCTGGCACTTTCAGGTTGCTGGTAAGGATTTACTTCTTAAATTTTAATAAGCTTAATGAGAAGTGATAACTTATTTTAGTTATCTAGCTTGTGTTAGACGGCAGGTGTTTATCTTAATACATAATTCATGATCGGCCCATTTACTAGATGTTTTCCTCAAATATAACTAGCTAGCTACTTCCCTAAAGAATGTGCCTCTTTGAAAGACTGTAGACAATATTATTTGTGTCAACATTAATTTTGTTGTTGGTTCAGAGGTATCAGCAAAACATTTAGAGCTCGTCAAAAATGCACCACGGACATTGTTGATGAGATGATAACCACGTTTTCTTGCAGTTAAGATTTGTATGTGAATTGTAGTATTTGTGTATTTTTTTTTTAACTTTTTGCTCTTTTTTTTGGTCAGAGTGCCTTAACCAGGTCCAGCTCATTATGCAGCTATGGCAACAGAAGCCTACATATCACTGCAGTGTGCTGCAAGGTAACAGTGTATAGAGCCATGGGGGCTTGGGGAAAATATAACGCATACAGTATATTACATTAACTTGCTTAAATAGGTATTCTCTCTTACTTCTTTATCCTAGAATCGAGCAGCTCGTATTCGTGTAGGGAAAGGAGACAAACCTTTAACCTATGAACAAGCACTTCATCCTCATCAGATTGGCCACAGGAAAGGCTGGCTGTCACAGCACACCAGTAAGTCCTGTTGTGTGCTGTCTGTGCATCTTTAAGGACATTATTACAAACGTGGATTTCTCTGTTTTCTGTTAGGTAATCTCAAAGGAGAAGGGGGAGCAGCCGAGCGGACTATTGAAGATGTTTTTATAAGGCGCTTCATGTTTGGCACCTTCCACGGCTGCCTTGCCAATGAGATTGTGATCAAAAGACGTGGTAACCTGCTTACTGTGTGTGCTTTAATGTTACAGAAACTGCCCCCACAGAAGTTTTACTTTTTGATTGGCTATTCAGAGTCACTGCTGTCACACTTTTACAAATGTCCAGTTAAGTTAGAGATTCAGACTCTGCAGGAGAAAGCTGTTTATAAATACTTATAAAGTTAGCATTGCTGAGATTTTTCTAATATTTGAGATTTTGCTCATGTGCAGGTTGTATAGTGTGTGTGTTAGCCTTTTAAATCCATAATAAATAATATAAAAGCAAGTGTCTTATTATACCTGAAATATTGAATGGCTAAAAGTTACATTAACAGTTATAAAACTGATATTGGGACAAGTTTCAGGGTTGAGTAAACATAAGCATAAAAAAAAATTAAAAACAAATGTTTAATTATTTTAATAATTTTCATTGCAGTGCAAATACATTCA
Source organism: Neodontobutis hainanensis (assembly GCA_024349245.1). Lineage (NCBI taxonomy): Eukaryota > Metazoa > Chordata > Actinopteri > Gobiiformes > Odontobutidae > Neodontobutis > Neodontobutis hainanensis. The sequence continues at coordinate 2,866,994 of JALDNG010000012.1, read as the reverse complement.
CATTTAAGGCACATGTGCCTGGTCAGTGTCATTCCAAGGCACAAATGAAAGCAATTTAAATGACAAGTTACTATTCCCTTAATGAACCTCACAATTAGAAAATAATACATTATCACAGCAAGTTAACCACCTACAGAGATGGTATCCAAACCTTTAAGTTTAACGGAGTTAAAACAATTAAAAGCTGATTTTATTAAACATTGGACATTTAAGAAAGACCAGTTGTCTTCCAGTGAAAGTGCTGCAAAGATAATTATTAGTATATGTGCAAAAGGTGAAACCAATTTCACTGACAGCAGTTACCAGAAAATCTTTGGTTTTTTAGAACATACATTACAAAATCCAAAAATTTGCATGATTGGCAAATAGTGTTGTGTGCCCTTAATACTTGAGCACAATTGGATTTGGTTTCTTACCTATGCTAAAAACAAGTTCTGAATAACAGAGTCTAAAAAGATGAGCACAGCTCAAAAAATATCATATGCAAGTACAATATTCCAAAAGACCACATGAACTCTGTTTATTGTGCAGCCAGTCCACTGTAATTGGGCAGATACCTAATAACATTCATTCCTACAAAACAGTCACAGTGAGTCCCACCTTGATGCCTCAACTTATCGATATGTGTTCATATTCACGACAGCTTTTGCCCACACATGACTGAAGTTTTATCAGTCTCTGGTTCATAATCTGAAGGGTGGCTGGATCTATCTTCTTAAAAATGTTCTCGAGTTGGTTGGGGTCTGCTGACAGGTTGTACACCTCAACAAACGACTATAGACACAAAAAGGAAGTGGTACTTCACGCCTGCTCTCACAAAGTGACTCAATGTGTCAAAGAGCAGGTTAGACCTACCTCGGTGTCTGCAAACTCACAGTACTGGATGTTCTGATCTTTACTGAGGGTTCTGACACAGGCATACGTATTATTGTAGGCATCCTCACACACACAGTCTGGAAAACATTGCTGAAAAAACAAGGGTTGACACATTAAATCTGTGTTTTAGAAATTATCAAATGTTTAGGAAAAACTTCATCCTTTTTTTGGCAACATAAGTAACATATTGTGTATGTTACAGGTATTGTGAAAAACAATTTTGTTTACAACATGTTCTTTTTTCATAAGTGTCCGGCTTAATCTTTCAAGTTACACCTAGTATTTACATAGGATTTGATCTTACTTTCGAATTAAATTCAGTCTCAAGTCCGTATTTTGGATGCCGGGATATTTAACATTAAGATGAGCTACTGGATATCTGTGTGAGCTAAATTAATAGTATTGTGTTGTTGAAACTACTTACAGACAGTCCAGGGCCCAGTTTGGGACAAGAAGGATCAGTTGTTGGATGCCCCTCCCCTATGTATTCCACAAGGAAAAAGGGACGAGCCGTGCCATTACGCAAAGAAGGGGCCTGATGTAAAGAGATTTTTGTTACACTTGTAAAATATAAAAACATTTTGGAAAACATTCAGACCTATAAGAGGACAACCATTTGGGCGAGGAATGATTGACCATCCATATTGACTGTTGACAGGTTTACTCCTGAAATGTCTAGTATAGTGGGAGCCAAGTCGATGTTCAGCACCGGGGCCTATAACACAACATAGAAAATGTAAAAATCAGGTGAAATAACTTTAATAGCATGAGAACAAACTGCAGTGGATCAAATTTTCAAGTAACCTGCACTGTTTGGTTTGGTTTGATGCCAGGACCGCGGACCATGAGTGGGGTCCTAATGTCAAACTCATACAGCTGTCTTTTATCAATGGGCAGGGAGAACTGACCTGAAGCGGTAAAGAAACACATTACTATGATTAAATGCAAACAACCACCACATAAAAGATGTTAGAGCATGCCTGGACCTGTATGGTAGCCATTGTCCGAGGTGTAAAAGATGTACGTGTTCTTCAGTTCTTGAATATCATCGAGTTTCTTTACAAGCGCATCCACCATGTCATCCACTGATAACAAGGTCTGCCACCTGCCAGAAATGTTACTTATTTTTATTTATATTTTGGTATAATATCTGAATTGAAAACAACTGATGCCCATAAAGTATTATTGTTCATACCTTTTCCTGAAGGCATTATCCAAGAAGGTAAGTGAGTTATCTGACATTGGGTTGCTGGCCTGACGCAGAAGCCAGTGCTTGTCCTGAAACGCAGATGCAGCAGTAGTACTACTTTGTTAAAAACCAAGCAAAAGAGAAGAACAAATAATCCAACAACAAGGATCACAGAAAACACAAAAATATTGAGTGAGCATTTATTTAATTAATTTGGTAATATTTGAATTTTTACATACTTTTCCTGGTTTGTTAAAACTGCCGTCTCGAGGAGCTTTGACCTCCGCAAACTTATTCTGGTACTGAGGAGCCCCAGTCCATGGAGAATGGGGAGCAGGAGGGGAAAGCATCAGGAAGAATGGGTGCTGAGGGCTCCTACTGTCCAAGAACGCCAGGGACCGGTTTTTCTGGAGCAAACGGTTAAGGAACAAATATTAGTGCATCCGATTTAAAAAAATAAAACATTCAAATGAGTTGTCCCAAACGTAAAACAAACAAGGAAGTTACAATGGAGCAATGGAATGAGGAAATAAATACCACTGCTGCACAGAAAGACATCTGTGTATGACTTTAGTTTTCACAGATATCAGCTGCTATCAACCCATGATTAAAATTTCCAAACTGCTCAGATGCTAACATGTCGTCAGATGAATACTGCCCCTACTCCCACTGTGAGTCGTTAGTTTGTTAATCAGGGCGTCACTCTTTAAATATACTTTTCAACCACATTAACCTAAATTAAAATGAAATGTCAGTGGTTTCAACTTCAGCTGCTTTGTCTCTTACCAGAACAATACTACTGGGAAAAAATGAAGAAAAACTTGACAGACAAACTCATTATAATCCATGCTACCCCAAGCCCAGGTTTATGCAACAACCCAATGCTGAACCACAACATGTCATAACACATTAGGCTTCAGTTCAGCAGTCAACCTCGATTAAACATCAAACCGTTCACCCATGTTCCTTCTTTCCTTGCTTTATAAAAGAGACAAGTGATCTTACATTTCAGTAGCTTTTATATTTGGGAGAAACTGTAGAATTACCAGCGTTATTTAGACAGACATTATAAACACTGTAGAACCATACAAGTTAGAATATTTTAGTTACTGCAGAAGGCAAGACTTGTCCGTTTTATCTGTAGCAATTAGCATTAGCACCATAAATGTTGTTTATGTAGTGTTATTTATTTAAAATCAATCCCTAGTCTAGCACATCTTAAGTGTTTTACTTTAGACACAGCAGCTAATTCAGGCATTTTAGAACAAATACTGTTTATTTTCTCTGCAACATCTTACATAATTGCACTTTTTATTGCCTACCGGTCTGGACACAAAAACAAAAAACATACTCCTGACAGACTTACAATGAGGTCGGTGAGATAGTCCTTCTCATAACTGTCTCCGTGCTTTTCTGCTTTACCATTGACGGACAGAGTGTAGTTGTAGTACTGCGAGTTTCCTACCTAAAGTGAAACAAAAACACAGTCATCTGAAAAAAAACTTTAACTCATAGTGAAGACTCACCAATGCATGCCACTGGTCCCACCCAGGAGGAACGTGGCCCACATCTCCTGCCTCTTTCTTGCCATACTGCGTATATCAGAGGACACAGGCTCATGAACAACAACAATACAATGACTTTATGTCTATTTATAAAATGGTTTCGTTGTGATTGATGTCGTCTCAGATAGCATGAATATGTTCACACCTGGTTAAGATACTTCCCAGCGAAGAAGGTCTGGTACTTTTGTTTGCTGAGATAGATGGGGAAGGCTGCCAACTCGGGGCCTTTTTGCCACAAAGCACTGGAGCAGTTTCCTGACAGAGAGTTGTTCCTCACCTCGTGGTTGTGAGGGTACTGCCCTGTTAAAATACTGCTCCGACTGGGACAGCACAGCGGGGTCACTGTGTACTGCACCAAACAAAGAAACATGAGCAACAGAGGAAAGGATAAAACCTAACACAGAGTGATAAAAGTTACTCACAGAATTCACAAATGTGGCTCCTGCATCTCCAATTAGAGCTTTAGTTTTGGTCATAGGGGTCTGCAGAAGAAGAGAGTTGATTACTGTACTAAATGCAGCAGATTATTCTAATGTTATATGGGTTATAACTTTTAACAAAAAAAGAGAAAACATTATCAATAAACGCATGTGTATCTTTGTATGTTTCCCATCAAAAGGTAACACAGACATTTTGTTGGTTTTCTGTCAAACAAATTACACAAACATCGTCAATAAAAGGTTCCTGGACATGGGTTTAAATGTAGATGTTTCGTCCCTTATCCAAGAGACTTTGTCCTTAGACTCAAGTCAAACTGTCTAAACATACGTCCAGATGTCCTGGATGAATGAGACTTTCCACAGACAAACAAGCCTGAAAATGAACTGTGTTAAAGTGTGACACTAATCCAGGCAACTCTTTTTACAATTTATGGAAAAGTAAAGCTTCACAACAAATCGTAGAAAAGACACATTTAAAGTTTGTGGACACTAGTCTTTGGAAACATGTGGTTAAGCTACAAAGTCATTTCCCGGAGTCAGCTCACCATTCCCCCCAGCAGGACATCTTGATCGTCGGCTAATATGAGCACGATGTTGCTGGGTTTGTCACTTTGCGCACACCTGACGCAGCAGGTCAGAAGCACAACAGGCAATAGTGCAAACGCGACCGCTGCACTGTGTCTTCTTCTGAGTGGGGCCCCTGTCGCTGCCATTAGCCTCTGCGCCTCGGCTCAAGCTGCTGCTGCTGCTCGCTTTCGTTTCCTTTAAACAAAGATGTGCAGAGTCTAGTGGGAACTGGCCAGCTCAAAGTTTAAGGAAGTAGATTCGCGTGTTTGCAGGTCATATGACCACTTTTTTTTTTTTTTTTTTTTTTCAAACTGTGAAGAGGAAGAGGAAGAGAAGACGGTGTACAGCAACAGTGCAAGACTTAACGCAAAAACATACCAAGCATTTACAAAAAGGCATTATAGAGTTAGTCTTTGTTGATTATTTGTTTAATAAATTCAATAGATATCAGATACTTAGTTAAGAGAAGCAAACAGTAACAATTATACCTATTATTATGACTGTTCAGGTGAGTTAAGTATTGTGTATTTTAAGTAACCAAGTATATGTGTGTGAAACAAAGTCAAAGCTATTATAAGTAATTTTAAAGAGTAGGGTTATTATAATAATTCATTTCAGTATCTTACTATCAATTTGTAAACAGCCCTAAACGTCTCAATCACAATAAATGCACATTGTCATCAAGATATATACTAAATATAAATAAATATCCTCTTTATATAAGCCATTGCATCTAGTTTTCATGTCCCATTGTTGGCCCATTATTTAAAGTGACTCATAGTCGGATAACTCTTAAAACGTCTGATTATCTGTTACTATTTTCACTTTCTCTGAGATGTATCTGAAGCCTCTGTGGATTTGGCCACAGGTAATGGTCCTGGCCCAGCTGTTTAAGGGAAGTGTGGAACCAGGTAGTGGTCAAGGCAGTTATGCCTGACATGCGGCTTGTCAGAGCATGAAATAAAATGTCAGTTGATGCAGAGCTGATAGGACTCTGTTGTCAGTTTTACAGACAGCCTTATCATTCTGCTCATCTGGGCTCCACGAAGACAATAGAGCGTCTCTCCTGACAAGTATTTAGGAGCCTTTACCCTTGAACACAATCGACCACCAAGAAAGAAACCTCGTAAGAGAAAAGGCTATTAATGCAAATACACAAATATAATTGCAAGTATTATCAGATGTAAAAGTACAACCAGGTGCCACTCGCCACAGAATACAAAAGTTCTGGTTTTGGGTTACTATAACAAATCATAGGCTACATAATTCCTCATTAGGATCTTAAAAAGAAAATCTGTAATCTCAGGACTTTCCTGTAAAAAATAAAAGGTTAAATAAAAACACTGCATTGCCTAAGGGTAGAGTCCCCATGAGTATGTTCATTTTAGAGACCAATAATGTTATAGACTTGCTCTAACATTCAAGTAGCCTTACTCCTTTAAAATAGTGTTTGTTGTATTATTGCAACTAGAAGTGGTCTAAACAAGTTATACGTAACATTATTAAACTAAACGCATTAAATTTTATATTATGGGTTCTGTGTTTGTTGCTATTTGTATTATGCTATTTATAGAGAATAAATTAAACAATTCTTTGACGAGGAACTCCTTTGTAGCCTGTGACAAAAAGACACATGTCTCCCTCTAGTGGCTTCAGTAAGTCCGACCATTTTAAATGTTGATGATGATTAAATAAGATGATGACGACAACAGTTACACTCTTATTATAAAATACTAGTTGTATAATTAACCTTTACGGACAAAAATGTGATTTAATTATAACCAATCTGTCACCAAAACATTGATTTTAAAAGTTTTGTCTTCGTCAAGTGTTTCCAATCGGAAGTGTTTTTGTGATGCACTAGTAAAAAAAAAAAAAAAAACACAAAACTGGAGCATCCTGTATCACTACAGTTTGTTGCGTTTATGTAAAACTCTTTAAACAAAATGGTAGATAGTTTTTAAAAGAATATTTTATGTATTTTTATTAACATTTTGACTAGTCTGAGACAAACCAAGAGTCGCGTTTATGAGCTGTTTGTGAACCATGGTGCCTCTGAAGCGAAGAAAAGTAGATTTGTGTGGCGCTCAGGCTGAGGACACAGAGCGGGACACAGACAACAAGTTCCCCCACGTTATTTTATTTTTGTTAGAGAGAAAAATGGGGTCAAGTCGGAGAGCTTTTCTTTCTCGGCTCGCACGGACAAAAGGGTTTCAAGTGGAAGAATCCTTCAGGTATATGTTGTATTTCACTTTTCTATTCGTTTTGGGCTGTGCTTAATGTGTCCATTGTGTCCAGTGATCGTGTCACTAATGTCATCTCCGAAAACAACTCCGGGGACGAGGTGAGAGTGTGGCTGAAGTCACAGGGGGTCCAGGCCAACCAGAAAGTACTTCTGCTGGACATGAGCTGGTACACGGAGAGCATGCGCGCAGGTTGTCCAGTTGAGATTTTGGACAGACATAAATTACAGGTGCTTTGAATTTAGTACTACCTTTAGGTAATTCATTTTGACTTTATTTTAATTGTGTCTGTTGTATGTATGTTTCAGGAGGAACAGAAAATGAAAGAGTCAGATGAGTTCTCAGTTGCAGGTTACGCTTGTCAGAGACAAACCACTTTGGACAACTATAACACCAGCCTCACTGTTCGTTTGGTTAAGTTATTATTTATGAACCCAACCTGAATATACTCCAGATTGCCAGGGAATGTGAGTTGTTTCTGTATCTCAGGATGCTCTGACAATTTTGGCTGAAAATGCAGAGCTCAATAATGAGGATGGCCGGGCTGTTGCATTTCAACGAGCAGCTGCTGTGTTAAAGGCCCTACCGAAAAAAGTCACTTCCATGACTCAGCTTAGAGGGCTGCCCTGTCTTGGAGACCATTCTCAGAAAGTCATCAAGGTCAAGGAAAACCCATCTCTTACTATTAACAAATTATAATCTGCTGTGCTTAGACTTATAAAATGTTTTATGTCTCTTTCTGGATTGCAACAGGACATTTTAGAGAATGGAGCTTCAAGTGAAGTTGAATCAACTATGCAGTCTGAGCGTTTTAAAGCTCTAAAGGTGAGGCAGCTAACGAATGTACTGTTTATATTTCAGGTGTGCACAATGTGTACACTAGTAACCTGTAATTATATATACTCACTCCTAAATGTAATATTTTTTGTCTTTTTTTTTTCAGCTTTTAACTGGTATTTTTGGAGTTGGAGCAAAGACAGCAGACCGATGGTTTAGAAAGGGGATTCACAACCTCACACAGTTAGCAAATTCAGGACATTATCTCAATCAAGCCCAGCGAGCAGGTACTGCTTCAGTGGACACATTAAATCACTGTCACTAATACTGGACCCTCATCTAAATACAGATAATATACAGATGATCTTTTATTATTAAGGTCTGGAGCATTATTATGACCTCAACCAACCAGTCACTAAGGCTGAAGCTGATGCTGTTAGCGACACAGTTAAGAGGGCAGTGCTTGCTGTGTTACCAGGATCTGAGATTACACTCACTGGAGGATTCAGAAGGTAATGTAACGCCGGTCACAGCACATTTTATACATTAAATGGTTAATCTGGTTAAAAAAGCCTAAAGAATCGACACAAATCAAATGAAATAATTCAATCAACATGACTGTCTCCAGAGGGAAGTTAATAGGACATGATGTTGACTTCCTGATAACTCATCCAGAAGAGGGCAAAGAAGTGGGACTTATGCCAAAGGTGGTCTCCTGGCTACAATCACAGGTAAAACAGGGTGTTGTAAACCACATGTTTGTTTGTTTTGTTTTTTTCAATTTCACAATGCACACTAGTACATAAAACTGAAATTGTTCGTCCAATAAAGGTTAATCTCAGACAGTTAAATGCTCTTTTTAGGGTGTGCTGCTGTACCAGAAAACTACCAGAAACTCTTATCTGGAGTCTGAGGATGGCCCAGCACAGCCCTCCTCAAACATTGATAGATTCGAAAGGTGTTTCTCCATCTTCAAACTGGTGAAAGGAGAGGCGTATACATTAAAAACATCCAAACAAAACAGTGGGCTCACAAATAAGCCTGGACCATGCTGTATAAAAAGCAACACGCAGCTTGCACCCACAGACTTGTGCTCACAGACAGAAACGTCATATTTGCAGATAAGACCAGCTGCAGATAAAATGTGGAGAGCTGTGAGAGTGGACTTGGTGGTATCTCCCTTCAGCCAGTTTGCTTTCGCTCTTCTGGGCTGGACCGGATCTAAGGTGACCTCTCATATCTGCATACTGATATTTGGTTTCTGCTAAGTGGTGTAACACGAGTTTTATTTCAGTTGTTTGAGAGAGAGCTACGTCGATGGGCAAGTCATGAGAAGTCCATGTCTCTAAACAGCCATGCCCTCTTTGACAGTAAACAGGTAACCACAAATAATTTCTGCCTCCTCTTTGTGGTTAGTTGTCTTTTAAATCATTCATATCTGTCTCCAACAGTGCAGGTATCTGAGGGCTACTTCAGAAGAAGAAATATTTGCTCATCTTGGTCTGGACTACATCCCACCTTCAGCAAGAAATGCATGAAAAACATTTTATGTTTCTTTTCCATTATTAACAACAATAGCTTTAAGACTCATAAAAAACTTATCCATCGTTGAAACTAATGTGTTGTGAGGGACAATTGCTGGTGTATATTTTTTGCAATAAATTATAGTGAGACCAAAACTGAAAAGTGGTCATTTATTATATTTAATTTTTATGCAGGTGCAATAAAGTGCCAATACAGTTAGAACAGCAACATAATGTCTTTAGTTTTAACTAGTTTTAACTGAATGCCACAAAAAAAAATAATAATAATAAAAAAGCAATATAAACAATATATGTGGCAACTAAAAGAAACAAAATGAAAGCTTATTTGTTACACTTTATTTACAGAGTTGAGACTGTAAAAAGGGGGGCTATCTAACCACATTCACACCTGTGCACTAACTTTTATGCTGTACATCTGCATCATACAAGAAACCACTACATGCAGTGCATAGATATAGGTCACACTAGATAATCTTGCATAAGATTCCTCCCATTCTTTCAGATGCATCAGTAATCCCTACAGGCAATGACACAGCCTGTTAGGCGGACTTTTACAGTAATCATCATCTATCAAGACACTTCCCATATGTGTGAGAGAGAGTATGTTTTGTGTGTGTGTCCATGAGAGTGTCAACTCAAAGGCATTTCCACACCTCTTGCTAACAGCCTTTTTAACTTCTTAAAAAACTGGTTTAACATCAAAGGCAGCGGCAGGGCTCACACCTGTCTCTTCTCACATGTGACATGGCCACAATTTGTTGTGTACCGACACTTAAAGCAAAAATACAAATCAAGTTGATATAATTCACAATATTGTTGACGCAGGAAAGAGTTTTGGAATCATGTAAAGCAAACATACACTAGAAAATAAGTCACAGGGTTTCATTTGCTTTTTTCTTTGTCTGTTGACACATAACTGTTTTTGACACCAAAAGTGTGAAGTTTCTAGAGGAGATGGAGACAAGACGTGGGTCTCAGTCAGACTGTTGGTCTTGGGCCTTTGTGAACTAAAAGGAGGGACAGCGGTGAAGAGAGAAAGACTCACTTTTGCTGCATTCCTGCTATAACTTTGCTATTACCAATAAAATCTGTAATGGTTATTCAAAATAACTTTGTTCTTGTTTTTATATATATATATATATATATATATATATATAGTTTTTCTATAGCACAAGGCAACAGATGGAAAGAAGCAAAGATGTTTAAAAAAGAATCATACACTATTAAAGCACTATGAAAAAATAATAAGAAGAAGATGTTTCCACTTGAATGTTTTATGCAAAATAACAAAACATCAAATTCTTGTTAGAAATATAACTTCTGAAAACTGAAATATTCCATACTGCAGTTTCTTTCTTTTTTTTTATTTAACATTCTATGCCAAAATGAAAATTGTTTTAGAGCCCTTGTTGACAAAGTGATACTGAATTTGTTGAAATAGCTAAAATTAAATATGCACAGTTCACTTTATCAGTCTTGTTTCATGCCTCAGACTCTTGGGTATGAGCCTCATGAATAGACTCATCTTAAACATTAAAACTCCCAATGCAAGTGTTGAATCCATGTGCTGAAGGGCGTCTGCACTGCTCCACCGGGACCAGTCCCGCTGGCCCCATCAAAGCCCAGGGAGCCTTTGATGAGGTTGATAGGGATCAATAGCAGAAGGGAAGAGGCCTTAACTGACTGTGTTACAGACGGGGCGGGCAACTGCTGGAGACTGCTGCAATTCAGATCAATGATTATTGGGTGTCATCTGCACCTTCATCTGCATAGAGAATCCATCCAGACACCGTTAACTTGGGTTTGAGCACTTTATACTGTGTAGCCACTGAGTCTTAATAAAGTGATCATAAGTATAAAAGACATTAAGCGCTGATTCCTTCTAAAGCAGTGGAGCCCAACTTAATGTACTGAAGGGCCACACAGTAATCAGTAATCACTATCAGTAATGATGGAGCTGTTTTTGTTGGGTTCTTTAAAACAAAATATGTCAGCAGAACCAAGAAAAATGTGTACTCACTAAAACTTAAAACACACATTACATTACAGAAAATAAGTTTAGCTCTTGTGTTTAGGCATGTCTCTCCTTCTGCCTCCCCAGGGCCCTCAAGGGGTCAAAGATGTGTTTGTTTCCATAACAGAGTAGCAAACAGGCCCATTAGAGATAAAAGACTCTGAATGCAGCCAATCAAACACAGTCCCAGCAGGAGACTGTTACCCCACAGACACTAAACTGCACTGGCAGAGATGATGGGCCGCCGCAGTCAGTCTCAGATACTGTCAGCCGTGTTTGTTTATAGACAATTATGTTTACCTGAATAAGATGTACATACAACAAGCACAGTGTAAGACAAAAGACAAGAACAAATGTAAACAGACAGAATAACTGGTCCAAATCATGCACGTTATGTCCTTATTACTTTTAGTGTCAAGGACATGTGTTATGTTGCTCTAGAACAACAAAGAAGTGGGATTCAGCAGAGAGGGGTCATCATTTGTTTTCCCTTTGTCTGTCTGTAGTCTGCGTTGTCTTGTATGAGTATCAGTGTCCTGTCCAAATGACAGGGGTGCTCTTTGAAGTGCTTCCTAGAGGGACCCAAAGACAGACATATCAGGAGTAGACAAGGAGCAGGAGACGAGACTAACACATGCTGACATTCAGAGACAACAGCCATTGTTGAGATGCCCCCGTCTGTCTACTGTATGTGTCTGTGCTCTGTTCTGATACCATTTGTTGTTTAGATTTGTTCCTCCTTTCATCAGTCAGTCCTGCTAACTAAATGACAGTAGTCCCACTAGGTATGACCTTTATAGGACTGTTTCAAAAGGAAGCCTAACATAAAGCTTGTTTGGGCAATGTGCACACGTTTGTGGTAGGAGCTGCTTATTATTGCCACATATGTATTGGAAATAAGTGTAAACATTAGTTAAGAGGTTTAGTTTGCAGTTTGGGTAAGCCCATAGTGACATGTCCTATAGTCACCATAAAAAGTGATGGAGACTCATGAACAAGGCGTTAAGTCTGCCTCAGCATTATTGCATCAGTACCTTTTGCACTGTTGAAACTGTCTGTCCATTCATCTTAAACCATTGTCTGATTAGATGCTAATGAGAGGATTATGGGATAAGGTTAACGTGTCTATAATAGCAATCTGAGAAAAGTGTGAAGTGGCTCCTATCAGCTCCAATGCACCGCACATTTGACCGTCTCAGAGGGCGACAAGTGATGGCGCTGTTGTGTGTGCAAATGTTGCATTGAACGAGCACATTGAGAGGCTTAAAGAATTAATCGTCTCACTCATGAAACTGTGCATTGATAAGATAATGAGAGCGAAGTGCGCGGCTGCAGACGGCCGTCTGTCTGTGCGCTGCGGACAGAAGAGGCCTGGTGCTAATAGCTGATTAGGGCCACTTCAAAGCGCCACAGTACTTTGATAGCAACACGCCCAACAGGAGACATACAACCGGTTTACATCGTCTCATGAGCGAAGGCACCGAGTTTGAAACATCAGTTTGTCATCGTAGGTTTATGCTCAATGATAACATACAATCCAGTTACTGATAGGCCTACTGGTGCATGCAAAACAAAGATAAATACCTGATCCTTTGTTAAGCAACCATAGCAAAGTGGCATTTCTATTCCATAAGTTGTCAATGAGTAGCCTATAATTTAGTGCAGTGTTTGTACATGAATCTACAAGTCTACCCTGATCTTAAAACTCGCCATGAGCCCATTAATTATGAGTAGATACAACCTAAAGTCTCCATTGTTTATGCCATTCTCGGCATGCCTTTAATCTAAGGGGATCATCATGTTTAGTGAGTTTTTTTTACGTTTTTATAGCTGTAAATTAATCAGCTTTTAGGCTACATTATCATGATTAATTTCTGTTTTTAAAAGGTAGCAAGCAAACAGTGATGACTCTTTTTGCAAATCAATCCTTGAGACTGGAATAGCTACAGGTTTACACAGTCCCTTGGATTAAATTAAGAAGGTAAAATCAGACGAGGCCCCTCTTGCCTATAAACAAACAGATTTCACACTATGGATGTGATTAAAAATGCAGACACTGGGATGTACTGGGATCAAGGTGTGTCTATTTGGGGGCAGGAAAAGAGGGGAGGGTATGAGGGGGTCTCCCAGACTTACTGGAGCCACTATGTAACAGCCTCATAGAGACTGAATGAGACATCTTAATTACTCCAGTTGTGAAAATGGAGGGCGGGAGCAAAGAGAGGATGCAAGCTTTGATCTTAGACTGACTGAGTCTGAGATGAGGAGGGACCTACACTATAAATACTGACCAGCTCTGGGGGACACTCAAAACTTGCTAACTTGCTCCTCAACATTATTTGGACTCTCCTTCCCGCCAAAGGATTTACTTTTGTATTGTCCGGGACTAAAACGATCATGAAAGGTATTTTTTCAATTGAATGGATGGCCCAGAGCAGCCAGTCGACCAGCACAGAATTAGTGTTGGGCTCACGACACACAACTGAAGCCACTACCTGTGGAACAAACTCAGAGAGTCTGCCTGGTTTCTACTGCAGACAAAAAACAGAAATTGAACAAGAAAACAAAAGATCTGTCTTTGGCGCTTACAGCTCACACAATCTTTCACACCAAACCTCTCACAATTCTCAAGGTAAGTTTTCTGAGAGAAATAAAAAAGAATCCAGAAGCATGGTCAGATGTTGTAAAATGTGTAATCTTAATGTTCTTGTACTTTTTATTAGAAACAGAAGCAGATTTCAGCAGTGGGACAGAAGAGGAGACTTCTGGCTACGAGAGTGAAGAGGGGCATTCTCCAACTGCTCAAGCAAATGGTGCCTCCGTGACACCACCATCTCCTCCGTCTGGAAGGAGACCTCGTACAGCCTTTACAGGGGAGCAGATCAACAGTCTGGAGCAGGCCTTCAAGAGGAATGCATATCTAGGAACACAAGACAAAGCTGAGCTCTGCAAGAAGCTAAACCTTTCAGATAAACAGGTAAAAGACTTTCAGAGATATAAGTTTAATAATCAGCTGTAGTGTAAAAACCATGACAACCTTTACTAATAGAAGATGTTTTTATTTGTAGATCAGAAACTGGTTCCAAAACAGGAGAATGAAGCTGAAGAGGACAGTACAGGATGCCCTGGCTCACGCTTGTCAGGCAAATGTGGCCTCTCAGTTTATGCATTACCCTGAGCTGCAGACCTATAGAGCATCGCCATATCCCAGATACCACTCAGCTGCACAGGAGAGCCCTGTGGCTGCAACCCCCTACATCCATCCACACAGCCTGCAGTACCACTCTCCCCAGGCGGCCGGAATGTCCACACACATGTCCCGGGACTCACTGTACCAGTACAGCAGCCTCCCGTCAGCGATGCTGCCTTCAGCTGCAACACTCATGGGATCCTACGCTGCGTATCCCCAGTACTACTGAACTCTCTGAGAAATTCGGTCGCAACATGATTGTACTGACTTATAGCATCTCCCAATAGGATAACAGCTTGAAGATTTTTTTCAATGTAGCAAAATAACTGCTACAAGGTTAGGGAACAGTGCAACAACATTGTGTGAATGTGCCTTGTAACAATGTACAGTTCTGTTTTATTTAAAATTGAATATATAAAATGGTTTATTTGATTTTTGTTGGTAAAATTGTTAAAATAAAATATCTTTAAATCTTAAAACTTGTGTCTGAAATTTATTAAAAATATGGGACCACAACTGCGCCTCAGATCCTTTTGAAGTGGTAACTTTGATTAATTATTAATGATGTCGAATGATGTCTGTCACACATTGCTTTGGACATATTTTGACCCATTCTTATTTACTGCATTGCCTTCAAACCACACTACGCCAAGAGGTATTGTCGAATGCTGTGTTGGGTTTTGGCAGAACTCTTGGTTGTGCTTAACCTCACACTTTATTTTACACTACACTTGAAACATTGTATGTACCTCCTTGTGTAACAAACTGTAATAACATTTAATGACATAGTACATACAACATTAAATTATGTGTACTACATACTGTAGATGGGTTAGGGTAGGTATGTACTATGTAGTTACATGTTATTAAAGTTTATCTTTTTTCACCATAAAGAAAGAATTAAAATGCCTGAGTAAATGTGAAACACACACGGTGTTGGTTGGGAATAGAATAAGAACATTTTTTGTTGAGTAAATTTACTTTTTTATGACATTTCTGCATATTATATCTTGAATATTTCACATCAGTAAGGCTTATATCTTAAATGATTTTCACTTGAGAATAATTGTTTGATTTGTTTGATGTAGATTGATGAACTCAGTTTTGAAAATGTGGTTACACACACCTCAATGCTCCAGCTCAGTACACCTGCATAGGACTAAGTTATATTTACTTTTTAATATATTTATATTTTATATTTTTTATTCTGATTTTTTTTTAATTTATTTAACTATTGCATCTAAATCCACAATTTCTAGATGACTTCGTTGTTTTACCTGTCCCTTTAAACTTTAACCTTTATGGTTTATTGCGTTTAATATAGTTAAAATATAGTAAAGTACAATTGACAATATTTATGTGTTCGCATGTTGGTGTTGTTGGAGTTCAAATAAAACCCTCAGCTGTGATTCCTATTCCCCTTTACGACTCAATGGGGTCAAAGTTGGTAGGTTAGAATAACAATGACGCCATCTGTGGACGGGTCCGGGAAAAGCACTAAACCGACAAAGTCAGAGCCAACTAAAGTAATTAAAATCTACACATTACTAGCACTAAATCTCACCCTCCTTGAAATACTCTACTTGATTACTGACATTACTTAAAAATGTATTTTGTTGGCGCTTAAAACCTACTCTACCCCAGGATGTCAATTTGAGATTTCACAGCAGAAGGACCAGGATGGGATTGGGAGCAAAGCGCTTTTGCAAACATAAGCTAGCGCTCTGACCAATCACTGTTCACGTGGGCGGGGATTGCCATGTTCAGAAGCCAATAGAAACCGTGAGAATTCAGATGATTGACCAGCGCTCGGACCTATCACATTATTGTCCCAGGCGCCTCTCTGACGTACGTGAAAGGGGGCGCGTTGAGGGTAGTCTCGCGCAGAAAGCCAACTACGCAGGAACGGGGCAGAAGCCGATGGTGGAGTTGAAGATGGCGGATGGAGACAGCGGGAGTGAGCGTGGTGGTAGCAGTGGCGGAGGCGGTGGAAGTGGCTTCCAGCACTTCCAGAGGGACCAGGAGACCCAGGAACTTGCGTCCAAGCGGCTTGACATCCAAAACAAACGTTTCTACTTGGACGTCAAGCAGAACAGCAAGGGCAGGTTCATCAAAATCGCCGAGGTAGGGGCCGGGGGCTCAAAAAGTCGTCTGACTCTGTCGCTGTCAGTGGCGGCGGAGTTTCGGGACTACCTCGGGGATTTCATCGAGCATTACGCCCAGCTGGGGCCTAGCAGTCCAGAGCAGATAGCCCAATCCAACGTGGGTGAGGACGGCGGGCCCAGGCGAGCGCTCAAAAGTGAGTTTCTTGTCCGCGAAAACCGCAAGTACTACCTGGACTTGAAGGAGAACCAGCGAGGGAGGTTCCTGCGCATCCGGCAGACCGTCAACCGCGGACCAGGCTTTGGAGTGGGGGGCCCTGTGGGCGGAATGCTAGCTGGACAGACCATAGCGCTTCCGGCCCAGGGGCTCATAGAGTTTAGGGACGCCCTGGCTAAGCTCATAGATGATTATGGCGGGGACGACGACGAGCTGACCTCTGGCACCGCCGCGGGGGCCTATGGGGAGCTTCCCGAGGGTACATCCATCATGGTGGACTCAAAGCGCTTCTTTTTCGACGTCGGCGCCAACAAATACGGGGTGTTCCTGCGAGTGAGCGAGGTGAAACCGAGCTACAGGAACTCTATCACCATCCCGTTCAAAGCTTGGAGCAAGTTTGGAGGTGCGTTCAGCAGGTACGCCGAGGAGATGAAGGAGATCCAGGAGAGGCAAAGGGATAAGATGTACGAGAGGAGAGACGAGTCCGAAGAGGCAGATGATGTAGACGACGACTGAGACATGTCAAAGTTGACTGTCATGATATGTGGGGTAAAAAAAAGAAGAAGAAATATGACAGATAATGTGCATGACAAATCGTGCTGTATTAGCCTACTAAAGTGTTGTGGCAGAAAAAAAAAGTTGTACAGGGAATTTTCAGTGTATTACCCTGAAGTGTGTAGGATAAGGTTGGATTGGTTGTGTGAATTTGAAAGTGATAAAGTGGACTTAATGTGTAAAGTTATTTCTCTTTGGCTAAATACAGAGTGAGTTTTATGCTTTATTATGTAAGGGGGACAGTGAACCTACTAAAACCAGCAAGTTTATGACAAGAAATAAATGCTTTCCTATTTGCGCCATAGTCAGTCTGTTTTGAGATGTTTCCTTATGGAGACAGATGGCATTCACTGTATTCCAGTTTGGTCCAGGTCTGTCCTCAGTGGATAATAAGTGGGGTTATTGCAAATCCATTAAATGTATCTAAGAGGAATGTATAGATTAGAAAGACGCTATTTTACGTTGAGCATTGCAGGCAGATGGGCAGCTGTCGGACAACACTGGGTCTTGCAGCAGCCTGTCATTAATTTAAAAGATTACCCAAAATGTAAGGGGAAGTTGCTGAGCGGATTATCTCTAAACCCAAACAAGGGTGCTCAGGCTAAATTAAAGCCCTGACTAAAGTATGACAACATGGATCGGCAGGGTTTTATGTTATACGTACAAATCTTAGCAATAATCTCAAAGCATAATTTATATTAAGTAAACGCACTGCAAAATCTGGAAGAGTAGTGGGTGTCCTGGCACCAGACAATCCCTGGTGCAAAGTGGGACAGGGACAGATGTGTGGGAGCCCACCAAGCTAAAACAATACAGTTTTAAATATGTACATGCGTGTGTTCATTGTGCCCCCACATGACACTATATGGGTCCAATTTGCGGCAGCTGGACAATACTGCGTCTAATACAGCTGAGCCTCTTTCCCACCAGGCTCTGTTTTGTAGCCAGGTTAGTCAGCTGCCCTAACCTGCACCTTGTGAAGACCCTGGACCGAAACACTATTTTTATTTTTTGTTTCTTTTTTTTTTTTTTTTTTTTTAATTTTAATTTTTTTTTTCTTGAAAAAAGAGAATTATATTGAAATGAAAATATACTTATAGGAAAGATATTACTGAAAAAAGTGAGATATTTTGAAATACATATAAAGAAAAATGTATTGTGTTAAAGAATTTCAAGAATAAAAATAAAAATGATTAATTTCTTAAAACAGTCATGACTCATAGATTATTTGTTTTGTTTTTTGTGGTGACTAGACTTTCCTAGATTCTTAACATATAATCATGCACTCTTCGTACTACTGACTGTCCAATATAAAGTTCTGAAATGTTTAATAAAGCTCATACACTGGATGTGAGCATATTCTCACAAACCCACTCGTACCATTTGGTTTAACACAGGTAAAGCAGACTGCAGGAAACTGGCCTGTATCTTCGTTCACTGTACACTAGAGTGACTTTTTGACAGAAAAATCCACAGCAGTGATTAAGAAAATATCAAAATTATTTGCAGTGCTTTTGCACAACTTTTTTCCCCGCCTCTGATTTGAAAAGTGCAACAGGCAATCTGAATAATTTCATTCACACCATAATCCATCACACTGTTAGTTTCTTGCTAGCTGCTGCTTCTCTCTCCAAACCGCCTCTTAGTTTCTTCAAGACCCCCACCCGTTCTGTAAATTTGGAGTAGGGCAGCTGCTGGTCAGCCATGTGTTAGCTGTGAGTGTGTGCTGACAGGGCATGTGGGCTATTTTAATTTGGGAGGCCTCTGCAGACTGAAATTCCAAGTTAAGGAGTCAGCTGTGGCACTGAGGCCTCATGGCCCAGTGCTACAACAGACTGATTGTGCTTAGATATGTTCACACATGACACAGGATTCTTATATATAATTTCACCACAGTTCTGAGATGCTCCAACACTGTTCGATTCCTGCATAATCTTATGACACTACTCGCAAATAAAACATATAATCCCTAACTAGAGGAAACATGGCTCAGTGATTTGATAAGGTCACAATTTAATTTCACACAATTTCTTACTCATACTTTTAATTTATAGCCTAGTTTATCATCAATCATTTTCTTTTTTCTCTTGATTTAGACTTCCCTTCAATTGCACTGACTTCATGTCTTCAAGCTGTTCAAATTTGTGTTTGTGTGTGTTTTTTAATTACACTTAACTGTTGTTTGGTCATTTGTTTCTCATTAGTAACTGCATCACATCTTCTTTCTTACTTTTTGCTTTATTAGAAACCACACTTGCATGCATTCAATTGTGTATATGTTTTTTACCTGTAATGTGTGATATTGTTATCTGGTTAAAACTTAGGAGAGTCAAATTTCTCTCTCAAAATGTTTAATGCTGTTCTACTTGTCAGGGCTTCTTAAAAGTTAACTTTTGAAAGGATTAGTGTACCTTTCCAAAAGCGAGAGTCTGTAAATAGTCAAATAGAAGCCTTGCATCAAAGTCACAAAAATATATTTTATTTGCCTGACATTACATGGAGATGCAGCATCCTCACTACCTCCAATATGTACTGCACAGTCTAATATACTTTAGACATATTTTCATGCTGGACCGGCAAGTGTCTTACAATCGTGTTGCACAGTATTTCACGTTTTAGTCAGTAGGTATTTTCCAACAAACACAATACTTCATAGTTACGTTACATCGTCACAAAGGCCTTAGATGCTTCACTTTGTCATTATTGATCCTAAACAGAGGTTAGTGTCCCGTTCATTTAAGCACATTGCAGTAATGAGTTATTATGTACATGATCAGCATTAACAATTTCCTCTGTCAGCAGAAAAGCACACTTTGTCCATTGCCACCGTGCAAATGTGTTCATCATCTCATTGACCACCAATAATGATTGCATTCTACTACAGCTTCCCCAGCAGTACAGCAGCAATGTGTGAGGACATTCACTTGTGAACTATAACTGTCACTGACACAGTTTCTGAGCAATCACTCACTAGGCATTGTGCCAAATCAAACCAGGATTATAGGGCATAATTGCATGCCGCTTTGAGTCAAGCCTGCAACATCCACAGAAGAATAGCATAGTCCAACTGAGAGACATGAAGCCGAGTTTGATCAAGCTGTGGGGGCTCTGTACCTTTAATCCAACTAATAAGAGGTGAAAAATATATATGCTTGCTATCAAACAACATGATTTGAAAGCTGAACATTAAAGGCGAATTAGAAAAGGGGACCCATGTTTGTAGGAGGAAGTCCTAGAGGGATCCAGCTTTATTGAGGAACCATGATCCTGTTGTGAAGGGGGGGCTGCTGGGGCTATATTTAACTTCTGTTGCCATGTGCCCAGAATGTGCATGGCAGAGGGAGACACAATCGTACAATAATACACAGATCATAGCTCCACACAAAATACACACACACAATGTGTGTGTGTGTATTGTGTGTGTGTGTGTGTGTGTGTGTGTGTGCATATCATTGAGTCTGTTTCAGAAGAATTTCTTTTCATGCAGAGATAATTTGCATATTAAAAACAAGTGCATATGTGTGCATTATTAAACATTAACAGCCGCACACTCACATCCTGCAGAGGACTCAGCGTATTTAATTCTGTATTTAACTTTACACAATTTTTTAAATGAGCCAAAGTTCTTTATTTCTCCTAAGCTTGAACTCATGACCTTGGTTGGCTGTTTTTCCTCCCTTGAGTCAAGCAGAGCTCAGCATCTTTCACTGCTGGTGTGTGGAATCTAGAAACACTACTACTATCACTACGCAGGCCGGCCCAATGAGAGGAGGAACTCTTCTCTGCAGCCTCTGATTGGCTGCCTTTTCTAAAGCCACCTGTGAAGTTTAGAAAGAGATTGACATTTGTCTGCAGTGTGCGTAGTAAAAAAAAAAAAAAAAAAAGGAAAAAATACGGTCCCTGTCCCTGTATGTTTGGAATAATAACAATTCTCAGTTTAAATATGAATATCCTATCACTACAGAAGAAAAACATTACAAGATAGCAGGCATTAGTAACATTACATTTACTAATAATTGGTTGTAAATCACATTTGCCATTGAGTATTTGAGGTTTCAGCTTTATTTGACCATAACTATACATTGAAATGATTTACAAATAGAAAATACAAAAACATTTTCTAAAGGAAGTCACTTTTTAATCATAGAAATCTGATAAGTTTCAACAATTTGTTGGCCTCAGTCCCGTTTACGGTACACTGGAGTTAGAATGTCAATAACAACCATATATTTGTCATTTGTTGTACGTTTTTAAACAATATGTTATTCATGTTTTAGGAGAAATAAAGCAGTGAAAAACATGATTGTAGTCTCTGTTTATTGCCACCTCCTTTTTAATGTCATTTTAATCTCAAGTCAGGTCAATTTAAAAAAAGACAATATTCAAATACAATTTCTTCCAAAGGTTTAGTCATGCAGTTTTATAATATAAATCTTTCTATGGCATATTATTTACCATTGCGTGTAGAAGAGGAGCCCCCTTTACATTCACTGGTATTTACACAACTGTGCTCTACTTGGGTCAAACACTACTCTATATCCATCAGAAGAGGGCGACAAAAACATTATTTACAACTCCTTGTATAAATGTTGGCCTGGGGTTGTAGTCCTGCCGACAGTTGGTAAGGCATCCCTTGTCGAATTTGTCCTTGACGTCCAGAATAAAATGGACAGCAGTTAAGTTATGTAGTAATTGTATCTTAATGAAGTCAAAATTGCACACAGGGGCTATTTTATTTAAAAAAAACATGAAATGAAAAAGAAAGTTACATTACACATTATACATTATTGGTAAAGGAAAGTGGGGGCAAACTCCAGGGCATCTATAGCTCCTCACCACATCCTGGGTTTTGCAGCCCGCTTTGTGTCCCACCTGGAGACGGAAGTGTGTGAGGGGTTTATTTTTGGTTGCTCAAGGTAAACGCAGCACAAGCGTTTTGACAAGGCCAGTGCCTTAAGTTTAGATTTGAATATATTACTGTTAAAAAAATATATAAACCCCTTGATGGTGATTAGATAATCAATGAACTGAAAACAAAAGAAAAGCCCTTTATTGTACTCCTAGGAGTTCAATCTCTTGTTATTGGGGCAGTACTCTCAAAAGTACATATTTGTACCCTTTAGTTTTGTAGAAACTGGTAGATGGCAATTCTATACCTTATTTACACAAAATCTGTCCCTTTTTGTAAAAGGAACAATTTTGTCCCTCATAGGGAACATTTTTTGTTACTACATGTGACAAGTAACAGTTTGCTTCAATTATCTTTAATGGGTTTGCCATACACAATTATAAATAATGACTATGAAAATATTAAAACAGTACAGTTTATACAGCTTAATACTTTAAAACTAAAGCCTCCAGAATAAGAAGTGAAACATTTTTTAACATTAAAATCTAGATGGAAATCTTTTTAAACCTATCATACAATTCATCAGTATAACATTTCAGATACAATGTCTGATGGTGACAAATAAATTATGGTCAACAGAAAGTGTCACATGCCTGGAAAGTCAATTCCTCTCCAGGTTTGATTTAAATCCACTCATCTACCCTGATCATACTCCTGCTCTCGGATCTGGCGGAGGTCTCCCTCTGCTTCTCCTGCCCTCTATCTGTGCTATCAGTGTATGCTTCTCTGTCTCGTCTCGTCTTGTCATTCTAATTTTTTCTCTTATATCTTGACTCCATTGCTGGCTGGACTACTAAGAACCGAAAATGGATCTGATTACCTGTCTCTGAGCGCAATTGACACAATTATTTCACAAAAGAAGGGTGCATTGGGGGAACCCATTTGCTTTTTTCTTGTTGGACTTATGATAGAGGGGTCCCTGCTCATTGGTCTGGGGACTGCCTTAAACTATCAGAAAATTTGTAAGACAGCTGCCTTTAAATCTATCCAGGCGCTGTCTGCTTAAATTACACAGTGCTTCTGTGATGTGAGTGACAGACTGAAGGGACTATAACAGAGAGACGCACAGTCCGAGGCGCCGACTGACATCTCAGCACGGACTGTGGAAAGAGTAAACAACACCGAGAGTCAGACCTGTGAGCTACTACGCAGCTTAATGGATATGAAGGGGTTACATTCAGAGAAGAGTGGACAACATCTTGAGACTGAACACAGTTGAGACTGAATTACACCATAAAAATAATCCCAGATCAGTCTGTGTGTGTCCAACAGCAGACTGTTAAGGTTTACGTGAATTGTTCTCAGGACGTCTTATAAAAGGGTTGCTTCCAAACCTTTAGGACTCTACCAGGACAGTATTTAAAACGCCAGAAGAAGGCCTCTTGGGTCTTGTAGATGAGAGCAGTCATTCGCTTGATGTGGTACTTTGCCAAGACAAAGCACAGTGACAAACTGTAGAGAAAGAGGTTTTCTATTTAGGTATAAAATGCGCTCAGTGTCAGTGTGCCGCTTGTTCTAAACATAACGTTCACTCTGCAAACCCTTAAAAAAGCCCAACGAGCAATAACATGCAAACTTTTCTACTTTAACAGCTCTGATTTTAATGTTAACCATTACCGAGCTCACACCAAAGTCAAAAACAAGTTGAAATGTCACAGGTTAACTTGGGATTAAGCCACAAGACAACTTGACCTCAGTGCTCTGCTCTGTCCAACCACTGAGCAGCGAGATTAATAAACCTTTACCTTTGTGCCAAAAATTAGATTACCTGATTAACAGCAATCTTTAGCGATAAGCAGTTTCTCATAATCAGTAGGTCAGTGGGTAGAGCAGTCGTCTTTCAACCGGAAGGTAGATTCCCACTCTCCCCACAGTTCATACTGTCATTGTGTTCTTGGGCAAGACACTTAACCCACCTTGCCTCCAGTGGCTGTAACACTGGTAATTACTGTAGAACAATGTAAGTCGCTTTGGATAAAAGCGTCAGCTAAATGAATAAATGTCATAGTTGTTTTGAACAGGCGTCGACACAGACACATTTCACCAGTTCACCTGAGCCAGTTGAATTCAAACAAAAATATTAAACTAGGCAGTTGTCTAAAGCCCTGTTTGCCAGGAGGGTTTGATTTTTTTTTTTTAACTAAATGTAGTTTTGTCACTGTTGTTCATAAACATACATAAAGAAGTGAGAAATTAAGGAGAAGCTAATTTCATTCAGCTTTGTATAATTTAATCTTTTCCTTTACTGTGACCCACCACCAGCTCTGTCTGTCCCAGTTGTGAAGGGGTGAATGGAAACATGATGTAAAGTGCTTTGGGGGTCTGAGAAGTGTGCAAAAAAGCCCTATATAAATGCCTCATTTTCCTTTTAAGATGTACTTAAAATTTCAGACATTTAGAAATGTATTTCAGATCATATATATATATATAAAAAAAAAAACCTTTGTCCTTCACCCTCCGCGGGTGGTCTCATCCTTCGAGCTCGGGTCCTCTACCAGAGGCCTGGGAGCTTGAGGGTTCTGCGCAGTATCTTTGCTGTTCCTAGTACTGCACTTTTCTGGACCGAGATGTCTGGTGTTCTTATAGGGATCTGCTGTAGCCACTCTTCCAGTTTGGGGGTCACTGCCCCGAGTGCTCCGATGACCACGGACACCACTGTCGCCTTCACCTTCCAAGTCTTTTCTAGCTCTTCCCTGAGCCCTTGGTATTTCTCTAGTTTCTCATGTTCCTTTTTCCTGATGTTGCAATCAATTGGGATTGCCACATCAACCACAACGGCTTTCCTCTGCTGTTTGTCGCCATTACCATTCTGTCAGTCTGAATCTGGAAGTCCCACAGGATCTTGGCTCGGTCATTTTCTACCACCTTTGGAGGTGTTTTCCACTTTGACCTCGGGGTTTCCAGTCCGTACTCTGTGCAGATGTTCCTGTACACTATGCCAGCCACTTGGTTATGGCGCTCCATGTATGCTTTCCCTGCCAGCATCTTACACCCTGCAGTTAAGTGTTGGATTGTCTCAGGGGCCTGTTTGCACAGCCTACACCTTGGGTCTTGTCTGGTGTGGTAGATCCGGGCCTCTATTGCTCTGGTGCTCAGGGCCTGTTCCTGTGCAGCCATGATGAGGGCCTCTGTGCTGTCCTTCAGTTCGGCCTGTTCTAGCCATTGGTAGGATTTCTTGATATCAGCCACTTCAGTTATGTTCCGGTGGTCCATCCCATGTAGGGTTTTGTCCTCCCATGATGGTCTCTCCTCCAGCTCCTCTGTTCCATTGCCTGAGACATTCACTGAGGACGTCATCTGTTGGGGCCTTATCTTTGATGTACTTGTGGATCTTGGATGTTTCATCCTGGATAGTTGCTCTCACACTCACTAGTCCACGGCCGCCTTCCTTACGACTAGTGTACAGTCTCAGGGTGCTGGATTTGGGATGGAACCCTCCATGCATGGTGAGGAGCTTTTATGTCTTAACGTCTGTGGTCTGTATCTCTTCCTTTGGCCACCTTATTATTCCCGCAGGGTATCTGATCACTGGCAGGGCGTAGTTGTTTATTGCCCGTGCCTTGTTCTTGCCATTGAGCTGACTTCTTAGGACTTGCCTTTCTCGTTGGAGGTATTTGGCAGTTGCTGTTTTCCTTGTTCCCTCTTCAAGGTTGCCATTTGCCTGTGGTATTCCAAGGTACTTGTAACCATCCTCAAAGTCTGCTACTGTTTCTTCTGGTAGTGAGACCCCTTCCATGTGGACTACCTTCCCTCTCTTTGTCACCATTCGACTACACTTCTCAAGCCCGAATGACATCCCAATGTGAGAGCTGTAGATCCTGGTGGTGTGGATCAGTGAGTCGAAGTCCCGCTCGCTCTTACCGTATAGCTTGATGTCATCCATGTAGGGGAGGTGACTGATGGTGGCCCCATTCCTGAGTTGGTATCCATAGCCAGTCTTGTTGATTATTTGGCTGAGGGGGTTCAGACCTATGCAGAACAGCAGTGGGGACAGAGCATCTCCTTGGTATATGCCACATTTGATGGATACTTGTGCAAGTGGCTTGCCATTGGCCTCAAGGGTGGTTTTCCACAGCCTCATTGAGTTTGCAATGAAGTCTCTTAGAGTCCTGTTGATGTTGTACATCTCCAAGCATTCAATGATCCATGTGTGTGTCATTGAGTCATATGCTTTCTTGTAATCAATCCAGGCAGTGCACAGGTTGGTGTGTCGAGTTCTGCAGTCTGGGGTGACTGTTCTATCAACCAGGAGTTGGTGTTTGGCTCCTCTGGTTTCTTTGCCGATGCCCTTCTGTGCTTTGCTCATGTATTGATCCATGTGCCCACTTATCTTAGCCGCGATGATGCCTGACATGAGTTTCCATGTTGTGGAGAGACAGGTTATTGGCCGATAGTTGGATGGGACTGTACCCTTTGTGGGATTCATCAGGATCAGGATTGTACGCCTTTCGGTTAGCCATTCAGGGTGTGTCCCATCCCTTAGCAGCTGAATTCATTTGTGCTGCAAGGCACTCGTGGAGTGCAGTGAACTTCTTTAGCCAGTAGGTGTGGATCCTGTCAGGGCCCGGTGCTGTCCAGTTATTCATACCTGAGACTCTTTCTTGGATGTCTGCCGCTGTGATGGTAACTGGATTCTGTTCAGGGAGGTTGCTGTGGTTCTCTCTCAGAGCCACCAACCACTGTGCATCCCTGTTGTGTGATGCCTCCCTCTCCCATATATTTTTCCAGTATTGGTTAGTTTCCAGCCTTGGTGGGTCGGCTCTGCTGTTATTATTACCCTGCCACTGAGCGTACACTTGCGCAGGTTGAGTTGCGAACAGCCGGTTTATTCTTCTGGCTTCATTTTCTCTTGTGTATCTCTTTAGGCGGCTGGCCAAGGCTTGGAGCCATTGTTTGGCAGTTTCAAGTGCTTCAGGTATTGGCATCTGGTTGTACCTATTGGGTACTCTCATTGCACCTTTCTTGGCCTCTGTCAGTTGGCTCACTTCTCTCCGTGCCTTCTTGATTTTAGCCTCCAGCCTTTGTTTCCATGGTGGGTACTGTTTCTCACGGCTCCCATGTTTGCTCTTATAGCCAAGCATCTCGAGGATCACTGCTGCTGAGGTGTATATCAGCTCATTGGTTTCAGTGATGGTTGCGGTAGGGATCGCACTCAATGCTGCATTCACATCTTCTAGGAGATTTTCTGATGGTACTTCACTTAGCCGTTGTAGTTGGCGTCGCGGTTGCCTTTCATTCATTCTCGCCATGATCTTGTCTTTCAGGTCAGTCGCTGCCTCGTTCAGCGTCATTGCACTTGTTGGGGCTTCGTACCGAATCTCTGGTTGGGGAGCCCCTGTTGGCTCCCCTCTGACCTCTCGTCCTGGCTCCCTCTTGCCGTAGCATTTGTGTTGTATCTCGTCAATCTCAAGTTGTGATAGCAGTTGCCGCTTGTGGATGTTGGAACACTGAGCTACTAGTTGCTTTGACGTAAGCCTGGATTGTGGGTTTTGAAGTAACCATTCATCCCACATCCCCTTCATGTAACCACTCTGACTAGTGTTACTGGAGTAGTAGCATTCCAACAGAGCCTTGTCATCGCATCTCGCCCATCTTCGTGTTGTTCTTGTTCCTGTTCCTTTTCCAGTAGCCCATTTGTCATCAAGTTACTCTGGTTCCCCAACACCTGACGCAGACCTTGTTAGGCCAGTTGCTGATTGTCTGATCCGGCTTCTCATAGCATTTATTGTCTCTCATCATTTTTATGAGGTAGGCAGTAGCGTGAAGGGTCTTGCCTAAGGGCCCCCACTGGATAGCGCCCCGAGGGGGATCTATCCAGTTCTTCTTTAATTATTTTTGTGATAAATGCTTAGATAAAATCAGAGCAGAAATTTATTTTGTATTTGTAAATATGTAAAAAAAAAAAAAAACCTCGGGAAATTATTGCATATATTTTGAGCTTTTTATATATATTTATATAAAATATAAAAATATATATTATTCTAGCATGTTTTTGTAGCACGGATTTCTCTGTCTATGATAAACTCTTATATACCTAAAAATAAAGTCATAATTATAAACCCCTAAACTATACGTCACTTATATGTGGTTGCATTAGGCCATGTTTTAATGGGGTTATTGCCCACTGACCCTCCACATGGATCTGCCTCTGTATGAGACAAACTCCAAATGTGCAGCCTCCTGATTTAACATGAATCATTTTTCTTGTTTATTTTTTCTGGTAATGTTCAGCTTTAAGGCACCGCATAAAAGAACTTCTAGTAATTTTTTTCGTATATAGAGCATCACATGAACAGTGACCTCACCGCTTTAGAGACAGCCACTAGGGAAGGACATTTAGTAAGTTGGTTAGTTTATTTTGGTCATTATTATTTGTTTAACAGACACACAATACCAAAACACACAACACCAAAGTCATTTTGCGTACATAAAGAAATGACAAAAAAAGAAGAAACTAAATTAATTCAGCTTTGTAATCTTTTTCTTTATAAATAATTTTTAAAGGTACATCTGGATTTAGGTTACATGTTTTTAGTTCATCATCGAGAATATTCCACAGTTTAACTCCTAGACAGACAGACATCTCTGTTTGTTTGACGGTTCTGAACTGTGGTTTAGTGAACATGAGTGTTCCTCTGAGCTCATAAGGAGTGGATTTTATCTGAAACAGGTTTTGGACAAGGTCTGGAAGTTTTTAAATTTTTTATTTAATACAATATTTTGGCTATTTTAATTTATAGTCATTTAATTTAAAAAATGTAATAGGTTAGAGTTTATGAATAGCTAGTTTGTTGGGTAATAAATTTTACAGTAAAAGTTATAAAGTTTACACCGGCAAGCTGCGTCGGCTGCCACTTTACCACATTTCTCACCAGAGCGAGCGGGGGAAAGCGGAGCCTTGTGCACAGGCTGATCCGTGTTCTGCAGCTGGATAAGGATGTTCGTCTGGGGTATTCCTGACTGACTAGGTGCGCGCAATGACCTATTGTGCTTCGGATTAAGGCTACTTCAGTGACGGTAGCACTTCAGTTAACTTTTTTATTTTATAAAGAACAAATACACCATAAAATCAAAGTTACGCCTGCTCCAGGACGAGGCCAGGGACTGAGAGGGCGCACCAGCAGATACCCAGGTTCATTAGCGCACCGCCGCCCAGAAAAACAATGATAAGCTGCGACTCTGAGAGCACTAAGGTTAATGTTATTCTTTATCCAAATTATACAGAGAGACACATAGACAGAGTATAATTTTAAAATGAATGGTCAGGTTTAATTCTGGCAAGAATGGAGCGAAAGTACCAACATGTCAAGTGGAACGCTGAGGTTTTCTTGCTAAAGTAAACAATACATGAGATTTATATTATTGCAGAGAAACCTGTAGGAGGCTTATCTCACACTCTCCCCAAGGACAAGCTTCCAGGTGCAGAGTCCTACCTTGGCAAGTTATGTCTACCTCTAGTTATGTCTGCTTGAAATAGCATGACATGATCAGATTTGACATGACCTGAAGAGAACTACGAGCACCCAGTAATTATAATCAATAGGAATATTAAAATTATTATAACAGTTAATCTCTAAATTGTAATAACAAAATATTTGCAATGGATGTTTTTTTTAAGCATTTCCCTCCAAACACGATGCATATATTAACAAAAGCTCAAATCTGTGTATGTTTCTGTGATTCACTGAAACGTGTTAATCTTAAAAGTGGTGTTTCTGTCTGTAGAGTCCACCTCACACATCTCCAGGGGCTGGTTCTCCGTCTCACAAGAGGTGCTGATGTACCAGCAGGGACAGTTGACAGACTCAAACTTAGTCTCTGATATTCCTTTGATGCTGCCATAAAACAGGAAACGGCCCATGTTCTTCTCATTGCTGATCTTCATCAAGTCTGCCTCAGGACATTCCTACCAAAACACAGTGACCCTTAGTTATTGACTAGTTTATCATGTTTGTGTCATTTTTGTGGTGGTTTCTCTTCACCTCTAGATTCAAAACTGCTTTCCCGTCTTTCATCGAGCAGGTAATATGTAGGTTGCTGTTTTTGATAGACAGGATGACAGGTTGTCCTTTGTCAGTTAGGTCAGGAGTGACGTACCTGGACATCTGAAACTTCACTGAAAGTACAAAAAACGGAGAACTTAGTCAAAGCATGTCATATTGTTTGTGCATTGTCAGCAAATTGTGTTTTACTTACCTTTTTGTTCACAGTTTCCTCCTTTCAGGGTGATGGCATGTAGTTTCAAATCTCCAGATAATTGGACCAGATCTTTTTGTTCAGCGTCACATAGAGTGCACTGAATAACACTGTTGACACGCCTGAACACTCTCTTCACTGATGAGAGTTTAGCCATTTCAGTGGTTTTTGCTTTGGAGAAAGTAGGTTGTAAGTTCAGGAGGATGTCCTTACAGCTTGAAACATGTCTGTGGTTACAGCACTAACCTTCTATTAGGCTCTCAAAGATCATAGAAAGCTCCTGTTTGCTGAGGTCTTGGCCACACTTCATCAACGGTGTCTTCATCCTGTTTATAGCCACCACCAGTTTTGCTACACGCTGCATTTTCTTGTGATCGCAGGAAATGACCAGCTGCATATCAAGTAAATTTGGATCCTACATATTACAAAACAAGGAAGAAGAAATAATCAACGGTATGGCCTCTTAAGTCCAAGCAGACAATGAAACAACAAACCACAGCATGTATTCACTTCTACATATTTCAGCCATCTAGATGCTCCTTTAATGCACTCTCTGTAAGACTGTTTCAATAAATAAATTTTTAGTTTAGAGATCTTTTATCATATGTATACATATATACATATATATATATATATACACACACATATATATATATATATATATATATATATATATATATAAAACATTTTAAAATTGCCATAAAAATTTTGACAATTCTCTAAAGACATAGAATTTGAACTTGGAGGAAACATTGGACATACTTCTGTGCTTAGGTTTACCATTTCATCGCAGCAGCAGGAATCAACTTGTGAATCAACAGATCTATTAAAAAAAGAAATATAACAATACAAACCATACATTACAAGTTTTTATATTCAGTCTAGAAAACATAATGCAGCCTTTTTTGGCCATTATAAATATTAATAAGTTTGAACAATAACCGTTTATTCACTCTTACGTTCAGCTTTAGGCTACAGTTTTTTTAACCAACTTTAAACGTGAGCTTTCTAATAGTAAGTGGCATATCAATAAGACAGAACAATAGGACAGAAAGAAAACGTCAACCACAAAGCATTCTATGAACTTACTCTTCCAATGCTTGCGATAGATCAAAATCAGCCATGATTTTACTCTAGACTTGTTTCTTCAGATTGCTTGCTCACGGTGCAACACAATGTGTGCAACTCCCAGATCTGCTTCCTTTATAGCAAGGGTGATGTCACAGCTTAAAAAAAAAAAGAATATCCCTTCTCAACAATCTAACGTGGGCGAATTTTATTTTTTTTTTTAAACAAAAAGGTGGAACTTCCAGCTCCATTACAGGTCTGAACTTTCACTCTTTAGTGTGGTTTGTGGTTTTGAAGCTTTTAATATACAGTTTGTCATGGAACTTTCCATGAGCGTTGAAGCTGAAAGCATGCAATAACTGGGACATGTTACAGAGATTGGTCAAAAAGGCTCTTTATAGGACGTTATAGTAATTATATATTTATGTACAGGAAACATAACATATTATAAAAATAGGTCTACCACAGACCTTTGGGATGGCTTGGTCAAATGTGGTCTCTTTGACAAGTGTTCAGAAGAAACAATTAATTAACAGACCATCCCAGTCTACAAAAGGATAATACAGACAGACACAATCCTTGTAATCTGTGTTCCCGAAAGAACTCCCTTGGGAAGGCAACTAAACAATAATTTTGAAGGGGTCTCATGGGAGGAGTCAAAATAAGCTTGCACAATAATTATACAAGATTCTGATGCACTCCCCAAAAATACCATAACAGTAATGGCATCATTTTATTACCTTTTTATTGCATTGCTTTAGATTCTATGTAGGCTATATGTAGTAACAGAAATCTGGATAAAGTTACAGAAGACAATAAATGCAGCCTGAGTTGTTTATAGACTGCAATAATTAGCATAGATTGTAATTTCAGAGGGTCTTTTACTAAAAAGGTGTAAATCACCCATTTTAATTTCTAGTACGTTGTTATATAATACTAGGTATAAAAATACATCAACTATATTTGACAGGAAGTGGTTTGCAGAGATGTGCCAGTTTTGCTTTTTGCATCTTGACCACATGTCCATATTACATGTCAAACATTGGTTTAGAAATGCAGTTATAGTTTACAAGGTTACAGTTTTGAGAACACACAAACAACACAAATTAAGAACCAAATTGAGTTTATTTCCTAAGAAATGCAGTTAGTAGTGTTGTCAATAAACTTCAATCAACAAAACAAAAACATAAAAGATATTGACCTCTTTGACAAGTGTAGCCTAAAAAAATGAGGAATGGATACATTGGAACACCTTTTATAAAAAAAAAAAAAATCTGATTAATAAAACTACAGCATGAAACAGAACACTTATCTAGCAGGTATAATAATCAGGTCTTTGTCTCAGTCATTTTGCTTATAACAAGGTTTTTTACATTCAGTCTTTTTGACAGCCTACAATATAGACAAACATTTAATAAAAGTATACAGCTGAAAATATTTAACTTAGAATCACAGAGATAAACAGAGAAATCCATTTCTTTTGGGATATGACATAATATAAATCGAGGACGAAGCAAATTCGAGAAACAAAAAGAGAAAATGAGCGGAGTAACACCTGCTGAAGAAGCAACAGAGATTTCTGTTTATCACACCAAAAGGCTCCACACCATCCTCATCTCACTGGCATGAATTCAAAAAATGTGAGTGCAATTTGGAGGTTGTACATGTATACCAGGTTATACGGATGATGCTGCACAGACCCACTGCTGCTTTGCATGCGTGTTCCAGAAAAAGGATTGAAGAGAAAGCAAGATGCTAAAGTGAAATACTGTATGATACATAAACAGGAGTGGAAACAAAGAGCACAGACACTGAAAAAAAATAAGTCTTAATGTCATATTTAGTAACCTGACAAGCTTATTCATTTGTTTTATTCATTTGTAATTTATAATTAATATAAAGCAATTGGCCTCAGAAAAATGTACGGGCCACATAATGCCATAGCAGTAATAAAAGTATGTCTTTTAGCAAAACAGAGCTCTATGATTGTCAATAATATTATGCAGCGGACAATAAATATGGGCGTACCTTACAGCCTTTAAATTGGCACAATCAACAGAGCACAGATTTTTTAAATGGAAAAATCTGCTTTTATCCAACTTTTGTGTTCAGGGTTTCAAAGAGACAGACACTGACAGACGACACACGCACAGCTTTGGCACTTAAAACAGGTGAAAATGAGGAATGGCATTGAAGAGTGCAGTACAGTCGCCTCAACCTGGAAAAAAAAAAAGGCACCACCAAAATAAAATAAATTGTGATAATATATTTATAGTCATAGACATATTTTCCAAAGTGTATAAAACTTAAAACTTAAAACAAGGAGAACAATGGAGATGAGAATGCAGTGGAACAACGGATAAACGCTCTCACTCCAGTCTTGTCCAATAACTACGTTCCAGCCATAGATGATACAGCAATAATTAATACAAAAACATCTCTGCTTGGGTGAAGTGACCTTTTACAGACGGCTGAACTACCCAACAGCCTCCTCTTCTGTGGAGCTTTCCTGGGCTCTACTACTCCCTGTGGGACCCAAACAATCAATGAGAAGACAGTGGTGGGCTGACATCACACACACAGGTTTTAGAGAGACGTAAAGGAAACCTATAGCGAGGAAAACGCACCCTAACAGTTCCTGAGGACATGAAAACTGGCACACAAGAAATACATTTTTTTATAATTATTTATAACACAAGGTCATAGCCATAGTTTTTCTTTTGTGCCATCTTGTCATTAGCCTGTCATTGCAGTACGATGATGTAACATACCTTTAGAGATTCATATTGGAGGTCATGAGCGCTAGTATTTTTATTCAAATGTCTTATACAGGACCATGCCCTAAATTTCTTATTACTAAATCTGTGCACTGGAAAAGAGCACATGGAGACTAGAAAAAAAAGGTTAAAGCAAAAGCTTCCGGACTCAGTTTTTAAGGTGAAGATGTTTCGTTTCTAATTCCAAGAGACTTTCAATTCTGAGATCAACTGTAAGAGAGTCGAGGAAGGGGTTTGACCCAAAACCAAACCTGATAGCACCAGGCTATTCTGGTCTCATAGTTGTTAGCTACGAAAGGGCAGTGTGACTCATGATGTGAGAGTTATTAGTGACACTGCTCCATTCAGGTGGTGTTGTTGTTGTTCTAGGGTGAAAGTCTTTTGATTTAGGTTTCAAAACACCGTTATAAATACTAGCAACATGAATCTGAGACTACCTCCTCTGTTCAAAGTGGGCTTTTCCATTTTAACAAAAATGGCTTCCTCCACCTGTCTCAAACCATCTGGCCTCTCTGGCCAAAATTGGGACATTGCTGTCCTCAAAGGCATGTTCTTTCTCTTTGAGGTGGAGGTGGACTGCAGACTCAGGTCCTCCAGGATTGGCTCTTCTGAGTTGATACATCCTCTTGTGAAGCTGTTGTTTAGTTTCACCACATTACTCTGTGCGAGGGGATCTTGTCTTTAGGATGGACCAGTTTTTGACGCAGTATTCCCAGATTTAAAGTGGACTGGAATATTCTGTGTGTAGAAAATCCTTTTAAATTTTTGGATAAACCAGACACATAAGGGATAACTATACCGTTCCATTTGTCCCTGGTTCCTGTCTGTTTGGTTTCTGTGTCTTCTTGGTTTTGTTGAAAGTCATCTGGGGTATTCACAGTCTTCCAGGGCTTCACAAATGTGTTCTCCTTTACGTTTTGCCTTCTGAGGTTGTGGAGAATTAGTTTCAGGTCAAACCCCCTCCCTCTAAGCTCAGCTTTTAAGTCTTGTGGAATTGAGAGATAAAACGTCTTCACCTTGAAAACTGAGTCCAGATGCATTTGCTTTAACTTTTTTCTTCAAGATGACCTGGATGACTGAGAACCTTCACAGACAGGAATACACTACATTAGTATAATCAGCACAATGTGTTGTAGTAAAAAGAAGTGCATCTCCAAATGAATACCTGAAGACACGTTTCATCACCTGAGAATTATGAACAGTATCACTTGCTGCTAGTGTTTTAAAGGACTAGGACCAGTAGAAACAGACCAGACATGCACATTTTGAGAAAACACACCATGAAGGGACACGATGAGGAAGACAAAAGATTGAAGTACTAGAGAGACGAAAGGTATTCAGGGAGGACACATGATGGTGACATAAAGTATGATGATTGGAATTATGGATTACAGTCTTACAAGCTAGTATTTGCACAGATCTTTCCTTTCTGTCCACTGTAAATGCATATGGAATAAGACAGGCCTGTTGGAAAGCTCTGTGTAACAGATGACAGCAGTACAAGTGTTAGTGTTTGGGGTTATGTTATGACATGACCCAACTGATACGTGTGTCTATTTGTATCCATACAGTCTGCGTTTGCTGTCATGCCAAAGGCAGGCTGCATTTCATCTACCTCATGCAAAACTTCTAACAGTAGTTTTGAATTGTATCAAAGAATGAAAAGTTTACAGAAAACTCTGGACAGGCAAGAGATGGAGAAGAAACAGGGAGGCCCACAAGGAGGGAAGAAAAGAGAAAAAGAAAATTGTTTTAGTTCAGCTGAAGGCACACAGGGCAGTACATTGTAAAAGTAGTACAAAAATGTTAAGAAACCTGTATTTAAAAGCATTTTAGAAAGATTTCTCATCAACAGAAATGTTAGTTGTAATCCGGAGGACACACACAGGGAAACAGACCCGGGAGTCAGACAGCATTTGGAGCAAAGCTACCTTGTGTAATGTTTCGATCGTTGAGCAGCTTGGTTTGACTGTTGGGTAGGATCTTAATTTCAGGAGGATCTGGACTCTGACCAACACGCGATGTCATTAGAGCATTTAAATATTGGAGACGAGTGACCTGAAAGACACCCACAATATACAAATACTTTTACAAAACAATGAAAAATATATGCAAGTCATACTCTGTCAACAACAAAGAGTTTTCTGCGCGGTTACCTTTTTAGATTAAGGAACAAAAAGTTTGTAGATAGCATTGACACATGACACACATGCATACACACCCTTATGAGTTGCAGGTCTGTGAGTGCACGGACAGTGTAATCAGGACAATAGCTAGACGGGCTTGTAGCATCTCCTGACTCAAAAGGATCCCTGGGAGAATGACGCTGCGTTGACACTGGAGACTGGTGCACTGTTGTGTACCCATGTATACATACACAGAAAGTATATTTGAAAAGCAATATTACTTGTTTTACTTTTGAAGAGAATATTTTCTGGCAATTCTTCATCATACCTGAAGATGGCAACGTTAGAGCAGACACGCCATAGTATGTAAACGCACCATTTTCAAACTTCAGCCCCTCTTTGCCAATCTCCACCTCCACTCGACCCTTTATAAAAAAAAAAAAAAGAAAAAAAAAAAAAAAAAAGAAGCATTTTGTAATATGATGCCCGTTTGACTTTCTCAAAGAGAATGCCAATAACTTGTCCCAACAAAGCATCCCTAGAATGCAGGGCTCTAGCTCCAGCTTGTTTGAATACAAGCACATACCTGCAGCAGCAGGATAAAGTAATCCACAGGATGGTTTCTTGTGTAGAGATAGTGGCTTGGGCTGAGTCGGTTGCTGGGGTCAAAGTGCACTTCCTGGTTAACACTGGGGTGACGAAGGAGGTGAAAAAGGACCTTCTCTGAGATGCGTGCAGGGCTGAAATGCTCCACTTCTACAGGGTCAGAGGTCAAAGGAGGACACAAAGTTTAAAACCGAGGTTTACAATTAGGTGCATGTTTATGCAGAGAGGTCACACAGTCTGGCAAAAAAGGTCTCCAGTCCAGTGGATCTAACACAAGATGTTCAGTTTTTTCACAACAAATCTCTTCATAAGTATGCTATATAAAACTTTTTAACAATGTATTCTTTCACTGTTAAGCTGTTGTTTTGTCAGTACGTTTATTGATTAAGATCCATATTGGCCACTGCAAAAAGCACTACTTATCCTTCCTGGGGTCTCAAAACATAATTTACAATATTAATAATCCATGTACAAGACACAGACAAACCCCATACAAAACATTCTTACTCACAATCAACTAACTTAACAGTAATGGACAATAACAGTCTCAAATAAAACTGGTCTGCAGCTCTAAATTGTATTTGTCTGAAGTAATACATTTTATAACATCAAAAAAGTTAATTATCTCCAGGTTCCAAAGAAGATATTTTTAGAATAACAACAAATCCTGTCAACAGACAAGACAATATCCTGTAACAAGGATGAAAAATTACTATTCAATTCAGCAGTAGGACTAGTTTACAAAATACAGGACATCCATAAAGTGCTCTCTCCTGACACTATTATAATAATAATCTTTATTTTTAGATAGCGCTTTTCCACCTGCTTTAGTAGGCACTCAAAGCGCACTATGCTAGCGAGGGCAATTTGCCGTCTTTCAGCACACAGGATGTTGCATTTTATCCACAGGTATCACAAATAGTCCTACTTCAGAAGTCCTACATAGCCTTTACAATAAGTAAAGGCTATGTATTAATATTCAACTTTCATTGTGACTCTTATTGTGACACAGTCGTTGCCTTAACTGTGACTGATTTACTCACTTGAGGTAAAACAAAACTCTGGTCAGTGGCCTCTAATGCCACATACATTAGACTTCTAAAAGATAAACATTGACATACCTCTGGACAAATAACGGTGTGTGGCCAACAGCAGTTGGGGTGAGGTGCGTATCTTGGGTTCCCCTTCCGGGGGCTTGAACAGCGAGAACTCCTCATGGGTGCTCCGAGGCTCTAGTGGTATCTCCAGAGGGGCGAGTGGACGCTTTACTTTTCTGTCCACTACAGGGCACATAGGGTTTTAGATTAAGAAGTTACACATTTACATTTGAAACTATTCTGAAAAGCTAACTCACAATAGCCATCAGATTCATCCAGAATTTCAGATTTGATGATCTCTTCAATGACATCCTCTAAGGTGACCAATCCCAGCACCTCATAGAAAGGATCGCCCTCCCCTTCATTGTTTACCTTCTGTACAATGGCCATGTGGGAGTTGCCTAATATCAAAGTACATTTAAAAAGTTAGTATTCTTTAAAAAAATGTATTAATAATAAACATAACACAGCATAACAATGGGGAAAATTATCTGAATTAATTTATAGCATTATGTTATCTAATGGTCTTTGTTTGACATGTCTACATATTTCACTATAAATAAAAAAAAAAAACACCCTGCATGTATTATCATGATGCAAATATTGTACATCTCCGGAAATGACTTCCACCATCCAATTAATTATAAAAGATTATGTGTGGCTGTAATACAACTGTCACTAGCTCCAAACATTGTTGAAGAAGAAAGTAGAATCACACCTTTCTTGAACTCCTCCAACATGGCGTCCAGTTTAGTGTCGTTGAAGACAAAGTGCAGCGGATGATTGTAGAACTTGGTGATAGTCGTCATGGGTGTGCAGTCATCTGGGTCTACCAAAGCCAAGTCTTTTACATAAAGGATTTCCACAATGTTAGACCTATGAAACCCAAATGTATATGGTTGAATGGACAGTGTTCTTGAGTGCAGGGATGTCCAAATATACACAATGTTTTAAAAATGATTACAGTAATTGAATATCAGCACTTTACAAAGTTGGAATGTATCCTTAACTGAGTCCTGTTTGGATGCGCCTACCTTTCCTCTTCATAGATGGGCACCCGTGTGTATCCACACTGCATTATCTCAGACATGGTGGAGAAGTCTAGCACAGCTGAGCTGGGCAGCATGAAGCAATCTTTTAAAGGGGTTAGAATGTCCTCCACCGTCTTAGTGCGCAAAGTGCCGCGGCTGAACTCCTCCTTCACAAACTCACTGCAGAGACAGTGCACTAACTTTGTGA
The DNA here is from genome assembly GCA_024349245.1 of Neodontobutis hainanensis. Taxonomy (NCBI): domain Eukaryota; kingdom Metazoa; phylum Chordata; class Actinopteri; order Gobiiformes; family Odontobutidae; genus Neodontobutis; species Neodontobutis hainanensis. The sequence goes on along the minus strand of JALDNG010000012.1, from coordinate 2,827,697 downwards.
AGATCATTAGATATAGAATTTAGTGAGATGTACAATTTTTGTGAATCAAAGTGTTTACCTGTAAGGGTCATTGACATTTGTCCGAATCATCTCCATTGCTTTCTCCCTTATCCCACAGGTGCTGATGTCCCTCCTGAGAGCCAGGTCCAGGATGAGCCCCAGAGGGCAGGAAAGAGGGCAAGTGAGCACCATAGACACCTGGGCCAGCCAGGTGAGAGCTGGTGCCAGCTGGAATCCATAACCAGAGCATACAATGTGCGGCACCAATTCAACAATAAAAAAGATGAGGAAACCACTGGTGAAGGCTGCAGAGACAACAGAGCCAAGTGCACGGTACAGGAGCACACCCAGCACCGAGTATCCCACAGCACACAGGAACAGTAGAGAACATGTCTAGGATAGGGACAGAGACAGACCCATTTAGCCCTCTCTGACTGTGAATGAATAAAAAGATAACATATTCTAACTCTACAGCAATTAAATTGGCCACTGGTCTGTTGCCCAAAATTAAAACATTACTACAAAATTGGATGCAGTGATATTATATTAGGTAGCCTATAGGTAGCCTATAACAAAAATATTTGGTTATGTGTAGTTTAGAGAACAGAAGGACTCTTTATATCTTGACAAACAGAGATCTGGGTCAAAGGGAAGTCATTAATCAATGTAAAAAGTAGATAAAAATGTACAGCTTTGACTCTGGGACCATTGTCTTGGTTGTAGTCGTGAAAAGGCTGTTAAAATAATGTAGTGAATGGCGTCTCCTTTTCATTGTGTCTGACACAAACTTACCATAAAGTTCCCCCTCCTCCTTACAGGCTCCAGTCGCTTAGCGGTCCGTTTTTCCTCCTCGGACCCGCAGCTGTGCAGGACATAAAGCTCCACGGGATCCAACCAAAGCAGGCTGAAGTGCACAGTCCGGAGTACGTTGCAGAGGATGAGGACAAGTACCACCAGCACCGCCAAAGCCCAGGGGGGGATGTAATCTGGTGGCAGAGAGCTGCCGGTTGTTACCTGCAGTCTGTCCAGGCCGACAGAAGCCCATGTCCCGCCATTCAGCACACACAGAGTGTGGTTGTAGGTCTCACCGCTGGAATCTAGCCCTTCAGATATGCTTTTCTTCTGGACTTGCACCGTTATCACGCCACTGTGCTCCTCGTCCTTTACAAACTTCCCGCTCACCTGAAAAGAAGACCCATCTCGGCTGGACTCCTTCTCACACGGGTCAGGCGCAGCCTCCCCAGCCTCCCCAGCCTCCCCTGCAAACGACACCCACGGCCAGCTTCCATTCAGGTTGGTCCCAAACAGACGCAGCTTGAACGTAGCTCCTTCTGGCGCTGAAATAATTCGCTCCTTCATACACACTATTGCTTCGGGGTCTTCTAGTCGCAGCCCCACCACCAGCGGGGCTTCCTGGTCGCAGGCACCCAACCTGATCCCGTACAACAACAATATCATCAACAGGAACCGTAGACCTGCCAAGCTGGCCACCATATTGGAATTGGTCAGCCTGGTTCTGCGTAAATCATGTGACTGTGCCCCGCACCAGCCCCGCCCACCAGGGGGCTGAGCTCGCGGCTAACGGCCTTTTAAGTGAAACTGCAGAGCACGGTGGCCATGTTGGATCTAATACATACACAAAACACAACAAGTGCGTACATTTTGGGACATAGGTCTTTGTTTTTTGTTGCCCCGCCTCTTTTCAAAGTCGTCGAAAGCGCCTGTGTTTGTCCACAGCCAATAAAAAACAAGACCACAACGAACATCTCACGCCCCCTTTTTAGATACCAAAACTAGCTATGGGTTTGAAAGTTGAAGAGTCTGCGGGTTCATTAAATAAATGCAAGCACATTCACTTAATATATTACTTTGACAACAATGTCACCACTGATTAAGAAAGCCTACTACTTAGAGGCTTAATTCCTACTAAAAAGGGTTATACTTTACACCTAAAGATCTTATGTCGTTGTAAATTAGATCTAACAGCCTTTTAATCTGGGGAAAAAAGGAGTATATATTCATTTATACAATAGCTAAATTCTTGATATGACTCAATTATATAACTTTTCAGTATAAAAATAGATGTCAAGCTTATTTTAGATTTTTACAGGATTTACAAACCAAACAATCCAAAGCCTATATTTCAACCCATATGGAAGGTTAAATGAATCCCATACTTTTATGCCATGAACAGTAATAAATAACTACTGCCTCATCCTTAATTGTATAAATTAAACTACAATCCTTAAAGTTTCAAAGGAAGAAAGAATTAAAACCATATTGGGGGCTCTCTTACTTCTCCTCTTGCTCTCCTTGACTTTTCTTCAAAACCTTAAACAACTCAAACAGTCCTGTAAATGATACACAATGGAAAACTCAGCAGCATGGGAACCGTGCACGAGAAAATATTTAACCTTCATTCAGGTCTAATCATCACACTGCTCTAGACCTAAAAACAACATGACTTGCTGATAAGCCCCACTCCCCCACTTTAGTCCCATAATACAAAATGTCTGAACAATAATAACAGCTTAGCACATAACACCAGCGGTGAAACCCAGAGGAATTTCAATATTTTAGGGCGGCAGGGGACGAACAAAGATAAGTGCACTGTCGATGAGGAAAGGAGTGAGTCGTCAGGAGGAAGTGTGGGAGGACAGAATAAAACAGGGGTATAGGATGGCAAAGGACAACAGGAAGAAAAAGGATGGGAAACTGAAAGCTAGACATAAAACATCCTTTGGTTATTATGACACAAAGGTTTATAGGAAAGCATATTCTGAGGTCCACTCTGTGCAATGTTTATTGCTATGTAATCCCTTTGTAAAACAAAATAACAGAATTCTCGGGCCTATCATTATACTGTTTGCTTTTTGGAGCATCTCATCTCAAGAACACATGGCCCATCACTTTTGTACAGTATCAACATTAATATCACAAGAACAGTGAACAATGTACTTATAGCTGGAAGCCCGCTTCAAAGAATCACACCTTAAGGTTCAAGCCAAGAAAAAAAAAAAAAAAAATGTTTATAATAAATATAACATTACTAAGTCAAACAATGATTTTCACATTTTAGTGGAACTCTCACAGCCAACCAGTGGCTTCAATGGAAACCAGAAGACTGATTGCTACATGAGACATAAATGACCAGCAGGCAGGCCAAAAATTTGTAAGACTAACTTAAAATTTGCACCAATGAGCAGAACATTTGGAACAAATTGGTCCTACCTTCAAGAATGAAATCCATTTAAGAAAGTGCTGATCTTTATGGCCAGATTACCATGTTCCTGCTGCCCCTAGGCAACAAACTGGAGCTGGGCACTTATTTGTCACACTGCTGTATAAATTTGAGGCAAGTAATTTTGGTAAAAACAAAAAAAGCAATCTTTTTAAAAAAATATTTACCAACCTCTTATTTATAAATTAAGTCAGTTCCCAACTGATATCATGCACGACCTAGAACAATAGGCTTTTTTGCTTTGATATTGTGCTTAGATTGAGGATTTCAATTACTATCAGCAGGAACAGTATGACTGTATTATGCTAGGTGTCCAGTTGGTAATACAGCCTTGATCTGCACTTAAAAAAAGCCAATAAAGATTTTCTTTTCAGATTTATACAATGAAATTTTTTCAAAGTAGTACTAGCTTACATAATGTTTTCCATTTATAACTTTTCAAATAAATATTTTTTACTATCCACAATATAAACTCTTTAAAGTCAGTTTCATAACAGATTGTTCGTTTCAGTCACTGCATAAAGAAAAATATGTAGATCACTCTAGCAGCTTTAAAATCTGAGCTCAGCTTTTTAGAGAAAAGAAGGTGTGAGCAGCTACAGTCCTCACTTCCATTGTTTTCTCCCAGTCCTTCTGCTCGCTACCAAACAATACTTACAGCTTCTGTTACACACAGTTATTACACATTGTATCAAGTATCAGGAGTACCAAGTAATGCTTGGAATGTGATGTGGAAACATGCTGTTTAGTTAGAGAAAATAGCACAAGACTGTCATGCTAATATATGAAGTATATGTTCATCAGAGGTGTCAGTCACTGAGAAAACATGTTGACAGTGGAATGTTTTTATCCCATTCAACAAGCTTTTGTGAAGTGTGTGATGGAGAGAATCACCTGATTTTAAAGAGCCAATTCTTAACCTACTACTGACTTGAGGTTTAATTAATAATCCATGTTTAGCTATCCGTGGGTTGTTTTAGTGTCTCAGCTTTTTAGTTCACAACTCTGGAGTATGGGTGTTTAAATTTTTTTTTAAATGCCAGGGCTACAGGTTAAACATTTGGAATGAAAGAAAAAGCCCAAATCTGGTTCCAAATATTAATTACAGATTCTCTCCATAATTAGCTGCGTTGTGTGGGATAGCTTTGGAGACACCGTCTGTCCTCATTTCAATTCCAAGTTTTCTCACACTGCAGGACAAATAACTTTGTTTTTTAATTTTTTCTTTAAATGCCCTGTACTGTACCGTTTGTTTATATATATATATATATATATATATATATATATATATATATATATATATATATATATATATATAAATATCCAACAGTGACACTGTCTACAACCTGGGTCTGGGATTCACAGTGACGCAATAGCTTCAAATTTAGTGTATGTTATTTGACAGCATAAAGTATCAAGAAGCTTTTTTTTGTACCAAGCTCTGATCACAGTGAAAAAAATCTTTTTGGGAGATTCTTAGTGGAAGAACTTTAAATATACCACTTAACCTTTAAAATTGAACATTTTAGAACATGTAGAAAATATAGTACTACATTAGATCATTTAAATAAATATATTATTAGCCTTGTAAATGATATACCAGTATTTTTCCAAGAAAACCATCTTTACTCCTATCATGCAGTCATTTGTTTCCATTAATTTTCAACAGAGAAAAGATCTAGAATAGACATGCAGCTCTCCAGTTCTTTTGGTGATTAGTGCAAATGAATACTGCGAGATATACGAGCTCTCGCATACAGTAAATGGACATCATGTTTACTAGAATGGGTTATTGGCTGAAACACACTTCAAAAACAGATTTCCATGCAAATGCTGAAATGAATGGAAGACACAAACTGCATAAGAATATAAATCTAATGAACTACAACAAAGTTAAAACCAGTATTAAAACCCATAAAGTCATTGGTATGGCTGAGAACACACTGCAGCCCCTTTCATAACAGTGAATCTGGTCAGTTTGCTGGTACGTGAATAGACTCACTGACAGCAGGCAAAGGAGGATTTAAGCTCATTATTTCACATCTGTTAACTTCAAACCTCAAACCCTCGCTTTATCCAATCTTGCAGCTGGCTTCCTAGAAAATACAGGCCATCCTAAAATCATAAAAACAAATTCTCCAATCTTTGGAAATGTAAAGTGACTTAAAATAGAACAACAGGGGTCTTAACTCTAACGGTGTATAATCAGTGCAAGTCTACATGCTAGAAGAGTTCCATTTTTGTGTCTCTTGTGACTACTTAAAGGTTCAGTTCATTCAAATCACAAAAGTCAACAGTAGTCCCTCAAATCTCTAACATTTAATTTGTAGTTCTGAAAAAAATTAAAAACAAAAATAAATATATCATATATAATAAAATATTATTAGACAAATAAATAGCACTATGCTCTTCAGAACACAAGTTTAAATTCTTTCTTTGGTATAAATAAAATATTTCAATACAAACAGTATAGTCTTCAGATTAGTTTCAAGTAAATATTGTTTTTTTTTTTATTGCAATATTTCAAGCCCCATTGAACTAAAAAAAGTAAAATATGTCTTTTGTAATTTGGTGACTGAGCCTTTAAGAACAGCATACATATTTTGTTTAGTCTATATTATAAATCTGTACCTCTCTAGTCTATTCATATTTTTTATGTTATTATAGGTAGGGATCATGCAGGAAGGAAGAATGGAAGGATCTGTGTGTGATCATCAGCTTCCCTCAGACGAGAGAGAAGCTCAAGAATCAGGAACAGGAAGTAGTGCATTTAATGATGCTGGAAGAGTGCACATGTAGTTTTTAGACCCCCAGAGAGCCCTGGGTTAGATGGTGCTCTCAGTGTGAGTGTGGGTGATGTTGTGCACATGTGATTGGGCGTGGACCTGGGTGTGACTGGGCCTACAAGGGCCCAAACAGTTCTGCTGCTCACTGAGCAAAGTGGTGGTTTCTTCCGGTCCATTTTCAGGAACAGCAGCAGGCGGTGTTGGTTGGGGCTTAGAGGAATGGGGTGAGGTCAAAGCCATGTGGGGACTCAGAGAACATGTTTGGGAGAGGGGTGCATGGTTACTGGCAGGGGGCACAGCTTGAGGCAGACACTGGCTTGGCCTTCGGTTGGAGCCAGTGGGGTTTGGTGGCCGTTTTTTGGGAGGCGTGGCCAGGGGCAGTGGGGTGCGGCACCCTGGAGGCGTGACAGGGGGCATTGAGGAAGACGTGTCCAGCCGAGTTTGGCTGCCATCTGGAGACTGTGGCGTGCTGTCCAGTCTGGATGCTAGGAGGCCGTTCTGGTATTGAGCACGAGTGATCTGAAGTGGGAAAAACATGTAGCTAACTGCACAGAAAGGTAAAATGATCTATAATCTAAAAAGTAAAATGATACACAATTTAAGAGCAGTATAAGCTTGGGACACTATATTTTTTCTTGCTTTGCGGTGCAATGGTTTTTGTTTTCTTTATTGCAGTATATGTTTCTAATAATTTTGGAGAGAAAGTAAACAGGTTGGTACCTTGACATACTGTAGATCTGCGAGAGCCCGAACAGAGAAGTCTGGTATGTACTGGAAAGGCGTGCCTGGAAGCTGAGTGTTGCTGCCGCTCACAGAGCCACTTTCAGGAGCGCGCTCAGTACAGATCAGAGACGCAGAGCGGTTCAGGTTGCCTCCGTGAGAAGGTGAGCGAAACTCTGATGTAGTAGGTGGACAAAGATGCAACAAATGTAACAAAAATGCACTGACTCCACATCCTCAGTTTACTGTCAGACACCAATAGAGAATCACAATTAAGCAAGATGAAGAAAGCAATCAATGAATGGAGGCGGTACAGGTGATTACACTGCAGCACATCAAATAGCATATTAATGTTAACACACATTTTCTATGAATGTATGAATGATGGCTGTGGTAAATGAGGGTGTAAAACAGACTACCATGCAGTAAGGCATTGTGCATAGATTGCAAGCAGAGCTAGACTGAGCCGCCAAAATTATATTTTATTTCCTAAATTTAGTGAAATTATGGAGTATAACCAAGGAGCATAAATTGACCTTTTTCTGTATTTTATGATATTGTTAAAAGAAAAGTGGCTGTGATGATTATTAAACTTAAGTTAAATAAGTAAGGTCTTAAAAGGTCTTAAAATGATTTGTGCTTAACCAAAGCCCTACTGTCAGATTTGAGATCATAGTCATAAGAATAATCTGACCATAGATCAGTGGTTAAAGGGGAGGTAACAGGGTTAGAAATCAGAGGGCACAATTGAGACGAGGCCCCATTACGTGAAGGACATGTCAAAATGAGCCCCATCCAGCAAGTCTGTCCAATAATGTGACAGTTTATGTCTCATGGCTGAAGAAGAAATGGTGACCTGCTCAACAATAATAACCCACACAGGCTCTGCAGGCAGCACCAGCTCAGCAATGCAACTACTCCACCTGCAGACCGTACAGTGAGGGCACATTACACTTTTTTGTAAATAATTAAATCTAAATACAAGAAATGTAAAACTTTTCATTTTATTTTAGTTTGTAAAGATAGTTTTAACCTTATGTCTGGTAAACATTTTAGGTTTCACTTGCTGGAAAAGGGCTCTGAAGATGATGGAGGGAAAAATGGTGAGAATAATTGTAAAATTAAGAGCCCTCTCCCTCCCTCCTCGGGCCCATGCGAGTGTTTACCTGAGAAACGAGAAAATAGAGAAAACCTTTTAAGAGAGAGGCGTCGTGGAGGGGGGGATGTCACTGATGGGGAGAGAGGAGGGGTGACGGCTGAGAAAAGGGGGAGGGGGGCAGAGAAAGAGACATGAGCTGTTTATTTGGGTTTTATTGTTTACAGGGCTGAGAGCACATCAGTGTTTAAGTTTTAACCTATTTTGGGGAAATTTTCTTTTTATATTCAGGTTTTTTTTTTGTTGTGTTTTTTGTGCTGAAACCTGTGCACTCCAAGAAATCTGTACGACATTATAATAGGTGACCGGACAATTTACACTGTTTTCAGAAAATGTACATCAAAAATAAACATTTAGAAAGACAAATGGTTGCATGTTTGGCAATATATATATATATATAAAAGACACTGCACATGCACACACTAAGCAGCATAAGGCTTTTCACACAACAGTTTACCCAGGACAGAGTGAAACAGAAGCTGAACAATAATAATAATAATAATAATAATAATAATAATAATATATAATAGAAGGAAGAGAACAAACCAATGGGTTTTTCTTTTTTTTTTTTTTTTTTTTTTAAACAGTATTTCTGTGACCACTAGGAGTCACTAGTGTCACAGTGTCTATGTGGCTCAATGTGACCTCAACGGCGACCAAACAGCAATGAGGCCTGTGTAAGTACTGTCTGGGCACTAGCCAACAGGAATGGAAGGTTATGTGCCCTCTTACGTAGGCTGACACCAATAAACACAATTATCATCAGACTTTATCAAAAGTACTGTATTAAAAAGCTTTGTTTACTATTAACTAGGTAATAAACTGTTTTAGATTTGGGGTTTACAGTCCAAATATTCTGCTACAGTGATTTCTTAAACCCTTTAATCAAAATGTGACAGCATAAACTGTTATAACCCAAATATCTTTGATGCATTTTTAAGTAAGTTTTTTTTTTTACAAATTAGCTATAAATTACATTTTTGTACCAGTTAAAATGCACAGTTGAGATATCTGCTTTGCACAAATATCATGGTCGGTAGAAGTTTACCTATGTGGACTAAACCTACAAATGCAATGTGTACATTGCATTTGTGTGTGAAGTCTTCAGTCTCCTAACAAACGGCTCTATTTTTAATTCACCCATTCTTCATGTGTGCAAAGGCTTCAGTAAATTGTCCCACAGAAGAAAATCTAGACCAGAGCAGTCATCAGTTCTGTTTGGTTTGGATGGATGTCCTAAATTCTCTAGTAGTGTAGCTTGAGTGGGATGTTTGATGACATGTGTAGGAGGTGTCTCACCCATTGCCGACGTGCTCAGAGCCATGACTCCATAGTAAGAAAATGGCCCGGTTTCAAACTTCATGTTTTCATTTCCAGCTTCCACTTCAACGCGACCCTGAAAAAACATAGGGACAGAAGGGACGGTCTAATTGTGTACATTGCATTTGTGTGTGAGTGGCTGCTTTCTCTCTGCAAAATCCAGAAGTCATCTCCTATGGCAAGTAACAGAAACACTTTAACATCCTATAAATATTACATTTTGGCAGTGTCTCTTTACTGCCAACACGCACTGATCTCATTCTCACATATACAGCTTCAGAAGCACACTTAGACAATGTTTGTGAGGTAGCCTCAACCCAGTATTCCCCACAGAACACATACACAGTACATGTTCTTGGATGGTGCAATAGGAGCAGCTATGCTCATAGTGCATGCTGAGTGTCTGCAGTCACCTTATCCACACCTCAGGTGTCAACAAAGGCTCCATGGACAAACACACTTTCATTGATATATAGCAAGTATATCACCACCTTCACAGCGATTTAAGAACTGAAGGAAAAAGCAGTATGTTATGAAAAAAATTACACCTCAAACAAACAAAACAGGGCCCCAAGTGTAGTTTCATTCTTGTATGGCTTTGTAATCATATCTAACAAATCATTAAACACCATAGCTCATTAGTGTAACAAAAATTAATCTTCCCCAACTCCACAATTGTTGTAGAGATTTGTGTATATTTCACACTCCATATGCAGTGCTGCACAGCTGATTTCAACAGTGCTCACCGTCTCTTTTCATCTGCTTTGCTCCTTTTCCATCCTTCTTAACCTTTCAGTCCCCCTCGTCCCTTTGCTTCTCACTCTTACATAAGAGGATTTATTAAATGAAGGTCATAAAGGTCATACAGGCACACAATAGTTTATTGTGTATTTCATCTTTTTTAGTAGTTGCAAGCTCATGTTTTTAAATTTTAATTCCTTATTAATCATGACTATTCAATGCATTAATACTTTCAAATAAAAAGGGTTTATGTTAATCTTTAATGTTGCTTTAATAACTGCTGGGGAAAAAAAGTGAGCCCTCGGAACAGTTGATTACCTTACGTCAGCCATGTCCTTAAAGGTCAACATGTTTAACTCCAGCATTTGTGCTAATACTCCATCCAGACTGATGCAGTGACCCAGGATAAATCTGTGCTAGTGACCAGTTTAAACAGGTTGACCTGTGTTATCCAATCTAACATCTCTATGACATTTAACAGGCCAATTTTCTTTGCAACATATATTATTAAGGTTTATTTACAATTAGATAAATATATAAATTTTAATATAGTATCTTATCTTATTGACTGAAACCAGTGGAAATTATATTTTGTAAGCAAGTGAGTGAGTAATGGCTGGCATTGAGTCATCAGTGTTTGCAACTTTCATATTGTGAATGAGTGATTGCACTAATTACCTGTAGGATGAGTATAAAGAAGTCCACAGGTTTGCCTTTCTGATAGAGGTAGTGCTGTGATGAGCGTTTGTCATTCTCATTAAACTTAAGTTCCTCAATGACGTCAGGGTGCCTCAGGATCCTCAGAAGAACTTTCTCAGAGATCTGGAATGGGCTGAACAGATTCACCTCTGTAATAAAAAAAATACATTATATGTGACCAAAGTAGCAGTCTGTGAGTTGACGCTGAGTAACATTAGCAGCCATAGTCAAAGCTCACCTGTGGCTAGGAAACGATGAGCTGCCAACATGAGCTGAGGAGAGATCTTGACTTTGCAGTCACCCTCTTGTTTGAAGGCAGAAAAGTCGCGCTTATTCTTATTGGGGTCTACTTTTTTCCTGTTTCTGTTGTCAGCTTCAAAAAGAATGAAATAGGACACAAGGCAGTTTTAAATGACTTATGTGTCTATTATGAAGTAATTTGTGTATTTGCCATTTGTGTTGTTATACTCATAGAAGGTGACCAGAAAATGCTGACTCACTATAAAGATCAGATTCATCCAAGATCTCTGATTTGATGATCTCTTCAATGACGTCCTCTAAGGTGACCAATCCCAGCACTTCATAGAAAGGATCACAGTCCCCTTCATTGTTGACCTTTTGGACAATGGCCAGGTGGGATTTGCCTGGTAAGCACAGAGATCCCCATTAGCTTACAACCAACCATACTTTCCACAGTCTCATTCACTGGGCTACAGGCAAATCAACCATCAGGAAAGTAGGGCAGTATCAAACAAAGGTTTGGTTGGATGTGACAGATTTTGTCTGTGCCACTTTGTATTTTGTCAGTAGCATAGCTATATTCACAGTTTTATTTGTCAGAGCTGTCAGTGGATTTAACACGACTGTCAAGAGGACACACTGACGCCTTAATATAGCTCTGACTGGACTAAGAGCTTTGGAGAGAAAAGAGAGTTGGGCCAAAAGAAAGATAAAGTTAAAAGGACAGGCAGACAAATTATAAGGCAGAAAACAGAAGATTAACGGAGACATGGCACTATTCTGAGGGGGATTTTTCATTAACATAATTTTATTTGGCCCAGTTACATTTTACTCTGACTTTAACAATTATTACTAGTAAAAGGTGTGAATATCAAATGACTTCTAAACCTGTGCAGTAGATTTTTCGCATTGCAACTAACTAGTGAAATGCTGTGCTGGTGTCCCACTGTGGTCTAATTGACTGACCATATAAACATTTGATTTGCTGCCAACTGAAATAAGATGCAAGCGGAGCTACTATGAACAAACTCAGCTCTGTGGTGCTAGTGGCCAAAGACAACATGACTCCACCGACCTATCCTTTCAGCCACTCCAGCACGGGAAGGTTAAAGGCCACAGTCAGTTTCCCTGGAGCAGTTTGTAGTGACCTGCTCCATAGTACATGACACGTGGCTCTTAGTTGAGGGATGCAATCGCTGTAGTCAGTTCAGTGCTTTTAGAGATTTTTGTGTTTAAAAATGCTTAATGACATTTTTAGTTGAGGCACTGATTTACAAGACATTGACTCAGCTTCATCTGTTAACAACATGGATGATAAAAAGTCTTGTGACTGCTCAGAAACTTGTTTCAGATGCACCAAAATTTTAAATTGTATTTAAAACACTATTCTCAGAAGATTAACTAAACTGAGAGATTTAAGCTTCTATAATAATACTGTATTCACAATCATTACTCTCATCTGCAGCATTAATCCTTTGTTTGAACATTTTAATTCAATCAGAAACACCACAGCCACTGATGTCACCGATTAGTTCTGGCTATCCAATTTAATTTGTGATGCTGCTAGTTAATTAAAAGTCACCAAACAAACAGACTGAAATTAAAGTTAGCTTCTTAGATTGCTAGGTAAAATGTGTGTCACCATTTTAGCCACAAAAGGAGTGTTGCACTGTGCTCTACTGTTATGGGAACTAATGCCAGCTGGGACATTCCACTCATCAATACTGCTGATCATTAGAGAAAAGGGAGAAACATCAGACAGGAAGTGTTTGTGTGGACAGTCATGCAGGTTTGCATTCCACACAAACTGAAACTGAGCACCAGCTGAACCCTCTGCAGCTTCCTTTTTGTCAGTGTGGTGGTAATGAACAGGAGGAGACAGACAAACCTTTTTTAAACTCCTCCAACATGGCATCCAACTTGGTGTCATGAAACACAAAGTGCACAGGGTGGTTGTAGAACTTGGTTATGGTCTTCAGCGTAGTGCAGTCATCTGGATCAACAAATGCCAGGTCCTTCACATATAATATGTCCACAATATTAGTCCTCTCATCATCATAGACAGGTATACGCGTGTATCCGCTCTCCATGATCTCTGACATTGTGTTAAAATCCAGCACAGCGTCTGCTTGGATCATGAAGCAGTTTCCTAGGGGTGTCATCACATCTTCCACTGTTTTAGTCCTCAACTCCAAGGCCCCCTGGATCATATTGAGCTCCTCTTTAACCAGGTCATTATAGGGCTCTGTGACTTTCAGCATCTCCACTATCTTCTCCCTGTTGTACACAGTGCCAATCTCCTGGCCTAGCAGGACATCCAGCAGCTTGCTCACAGGGAAGGACAGTGGGAAGGTCAGAAGCATAAAGAATTTTGTTACCATTATGGTGTTTGCGCCAACAGCCAGCCCATGGCGTGAACACAAAGCCTGAGGGACAATTTCACCAAAAATCACAATACCAACAGTGGAAGCCACCACAGCACCCAAACCTGACCCTATGAGGTCATCAAGGAGTATAGTGAGGGTAGTGTTGACCAAGACATTGCCCAAAAGTAAAGAACAGAGAAGGTAGTTTCCTTTGCTGCGGATAGGTTCAATTTTCCGAGCATATTTCTTTTCTTTTTCGGTGCCACAGCTCTGGACAATACGGAGCTCCATCGGGTCCAGAGCCATCAACCCTAGGTTCAAGCCACTGAACATTCCTGAAAGAACAAGCAGGCAGGCAATGAGGATGACCTGTAGCCACATGGGCAACAGAGGTTTTTTCTCCTCCACCACCAGCATCTTAGTATCACTGCCTCCCACCAGCAGCCACGTGTTGCCATCACTGCTCAGGGTGCATAGGGTATACGACTTCTGCGGTTCGCTCTTCCGAAGAGGCTTAATGTGAACGGTAAGCAGCCCTGACGTTCCTCTGCGACTCACGTTCATGAAGGTCCCTACGCTTATATCCTTTGTAAAATCAGAACAAGTCCTGTCCGGCACGTCCATCGTGCCGCTGCCACTCCTGGCCGCCGCCTCTTCCTCCTCCTCCTCTGCATCACCCTCGTTGTTGTCTGTTAGTTCTGTGAAGCGAATTTGTGTCCACGCGCCGGAATGAAGCTGCACCCCGTAAAACCGGAGCAGGACCGAGCTCTCCTCAGTCACCTGGATGACACCATCGTCATTGATGGTAGCCGGCTTGTCACTCCTCTCTAGCCTCATGCCGAGCACCTGTGCCCCGCTGTTGCCTCCCCACCACTGACAGCCGTCTCTGTCCTGCCACCGACTACACTCCATAGAAAAATAATAACGGTAAGAACATAACCCTGCTGCCCGCTCCATTCTGTCGCCATGTTTGTTTCACTGCTTGGCGACCTGCGGGCTGACGTCATTTACTCATGTCCAAGCGTCTCCGCCTACCAACCCTCATGATGCACACACCCCCTTATCACCATGGTGATAACCACCGATTACCAGACAGCTACAGGTATTGCCGTTTTTTATTTTCTAGTATACCAAAGCACAAGCAATCCAAATATGCATTAACTGCTCAATCAATCCACTCTTTGTTCGAACTTTATCAACTATTGTATTCCATAATTACTCATAAATACTCCTTGTATTCCCACTTTTTTTTTTATTATTTTTTCTCAATTTATAAACGCTTTCGTATTACTTGCTTTCCGATGGTATTTTTTATTACATATTTATATTATAGTATGTTGAGACTATATAACTGTGCGGGTACAACTTGAATAGGTCTGCAGGCCAGTACATTTTATTAGTTAATTACAAATCTGTAGAAAAAAGTAGGCCTGTATAATTTTCACGGCAGCACGCAGTTAGAAACAGCTGCTAGCAGCAGTTTTGTGGCCTTCCCGGGGAGCAGCTGCTGTTATGTAAACGCACATGGAATTCGTGCATCCCTCCCCTTCAGCCCATCCCTTTCCTCATCCTGCACCATGCCTGCATCCCTCTGGCATGTAGCCAGGCCGCTGCTCAGTGCAATCAGCATCAGATATGAGCTCTGTCAGCTAGCCCAGGCGTCAAAACACTAGCATTTGCGTAGCCAAAGCCCGTCTAATAGGTCCATAGCACGTAACATGGTGCATACAATACTATATAAAAATAAAATAATCTCTGTGCCTATTTTATTTTATTTAATTTTATCAGCGTACACCAAACGGCCTGAACGTGTGCAGTGTAAACAGACCTAATATTATATTATTTTGTGACCAACAATTATGTAACACAGACCGACCAGTTTGACTCTACCTTTGCTTACACTGCCATCCCGTGGTTAGATCTGCAGTTGACGTGCAAATGTGAATCAATTGCAGTATACTTTTATTGTTTCCCGTTTCATGTGCTTTCAAACGTTTTACCAGACAAATACATGTGGCGTTTTTCTAAAATATAGCCTATAATGTGACTGGTTATATTAGCGTTACATGTCTTTATTAAATTACTAAGCGACATGTACCCAAAATAAGAAATAAAACATGTAATGACCTCAATAAGGAAACTCACTGGTGCACTACATTAAATTATCAGTATATTTACACAGCATGCATAATGTACAACAATAATTGTTCTTTTTATATCAACAGATTATATTACATCACTAAGTTTACATGGTAACACAGACGTTAATCTGGAACTTTACTTTTGGCGTGACATGTATGTACTGTTCTTTTTTGTAGCTTAGTCACTTTTTAAATGTTAGTTCTTGAATGTTGTTCTGTGCTCAAAGAAGCATACATTCAGAGTTTCTGGCTTGAAATGCTGGGTAACAAAAACGTTTGTTTATGCTGAATTAGTAAAACGTTTTGTCCTCCACATGTTCTCACTGCAGCCTCATGTCTCCTCTACTGTGTGGACTTGGATTTTGTTCATCCACAGGAGGGACCACCTCGACTTTGTAGCTCACCCTCTTGGACTGCAGAATGCTGTAGCTGTTGTCAAAGCACAACACATCTGCATAAAACAGAGTAAGTGTTTGAATGAAGATTCCATCAGTTTTACAGTGAGCACTAAGGCTCATGTGTGCTATTTTTGTGTGACTCACAGACTCCAGGCTCAGGGCAGGTGAGGCAGCTGTCCTCTGGGACCAGGTGAGCATTGTAGCGTTCATTGGGCAAGACCTGGATCATCTCTTCAAGTTTTTGACTCCCCCCTTTTTTGGTTTGCCTATACACACCAAAACCTATATCTGCTCCATCACTGGCAAACTGCCACCTGGGCGGGAAAAAAAAAATCACAAATTCTGAAGCTCAACAAATAAATTTGTATAACATAAAAGCACTTTTGCAGACGCCTAACAGCTGAACTGAAAGAAAGCCTTTACTGACTTTACCTATGATACAAACCCGTTTACAAACTGGCCCAAACTTTATAATGTATTCAAGAGGCATATGTACAAATGCACAATGATGTTCACTCCCAAAAAAGAGAAACACAGTTGCTATTTCTTCAGATATACTGTACATTTTGATGTATTCTTACTAAATGATAAAATTAAGCTCAGATTATTGAATCAAACACAAAGAATTTACCTTAAAAGAGTGCTAGGAATTGTAATGTCATATTCAAGCTGAAAGACTGATCCACGGCTGATGGTAACACTCCTGTCATACTGAATCTTCACTGAGTCCTGAATGTAGTATGACTTGGGAACTGTGCCACCATAATTTATCTGTCACCAAAAATATGATTATTTGGTTCTTATTGAGCCACCTCATACTCCTTTTTAACATTTATCTCACCATTGTTCTGCAGCAGGGGTCACCATTAGGATCAGTCAGCGTTCCTCCATACACTGCAGGAAGCTGATCCAGATCAATATTTTTACGCAATACTTCCTTCCAGTTACCTATAAAAATACATAAACATTTTTTACAGACCTGGGCAATTTGGCACAGTAGCTGAATAAGTTAATAAATAAAAAGAGGCTTACTTCCTAAAATGATTATCTTGCGTCGTGTTTCCTCACAGAGAAAATGTTTTATCAAGTTGTAGGCCATTGGAAAGATGGTGGGAGCTGTATCAAATACATAGAACAATAAACCATTGCACTCATTTTTGATGATGCAGGCCGAACAAAATAATACCTTTGATTAGAAACACCCTTTTTAGCCCCTCAGGATAGTTGTCTTCGAACATGGTGAGGACCTGCACGTTAGAGCCAACAGTTGTTTTAACAGATAATTACAAAAAGTAGGCGCATAAAACATGTTGAAAGAAGATGGCAAACCTCTCCATAGGTCTCAATAGCAGGCTTCCACATGTGTTTTAAGCCAAGACCTTCACAGTCATAGATAAGTGTAATGGATTCGATGTTTTTGCCCAGCTAAGAAGAGAAATAAAAACACTGGATTTAGAGAGCATGTAGGCTAAAAGAGAAAATACTACATTAAAGAAACGGCGTTGAGAATTAAAGAAGAATATATCAGACCTTTTCAGATTGACGTTTACACTCCCTCCGTAGCATCTCTGTATGTCTGATCTTAGTCTTCAGAAAGTCCTGTTTGGTCGCTGACTGAAGGAGGCCCTTGGGATCCAGAGGGCCAATAACATCATACCAGATGGGACTTCCCTCTTGGTCATACCCACACATCCCTCCAGACACATATTTCTCAATCACCTGAGAGGCAAATAGAAGAATGCATTTGGTAACATCAAATGTGTGTAATCTTTTATACACTGTACTTAAAATATAATAAAATATCCATAATAAATTTACCTCTGGAGGTGTCCAGTCATCAATGATGGTATCTACTCTCATTTTTTTTCTAAACTCCATGTGCTGCAGATAGAGAAATCACAGTATCACACAAGAAAAAAATAAAAAAAAGAAACAAATAAGACGGTCATAAGACTTGAAAGACCTACCTTTCTGATCATAGTTTCAGCCTTTTGAATGTTAAAGTTGCGAGCTGAAAAAAAAAAACAATTTGTCCAATCAGAATCATTATTTTTTTAACAAAACTGCTCATTACATTTTAGCTGTTTAGACTTGTGCAAGACTGCTCAAGGTTAACAGTCAATGCAAATATTGATCTCCAGAGCCCTATTGATCTGACCAGTAGAGTCAACAGACACAATGCCCTAGATGCCCAGAAGTTTAACTCAGGTACGATAGCACCATACTGTATGCACACGATTATGCAGTGCATGGAAACTATAAAATGAGTGAAAAGTACAAAAATTGAATCTAAACAAAAAATTAATTTATTAATTGTAATAAATGAAATGCATGACCATGACTTCTTCTTACTAAATTGGCGGCAGGACAAAATAAGTCATTTTTAACTTAGGTTTGTGCACCGGGATTAACCAAACATTTACCATGAGATATAAAGAGGTGACATTCTAATTAGTTTAAACAAGGCCTGTTACGTCATTAAGACAGGTCCGATAGACTGGATCTCTTTAGAAATGCTAATATCAAAGTTTCAGTTTCACATGATCTGAAGTGAGTGTATTTGGGTAGTTTTCTCTGAGACATGTTTATTCATCTTTGCTCAAATACGATGGTTAGATCAAACAATGCAGTTTGTCAGTCTAACTATACATTGAACAATTGGACCAATTTTGCAACGGTGGACATGTTTTTTTTTTTCTTTTAAAAATGCAAACTTGCAAACAAAGCAGAACAAATAACAGCGCACTGGCTGTCATTATAAAACAACCTAGTAAGCACCTGAGGCTACTTACACACACACACACTACTCTAAAACCTGTTCCATGGCTTTTATACATGACACTTTACCATACAGGTATTTTAAACTGAAGTAAGGAGGAAATTCTAGACATGAGACAATGGCATTGATGACTATGGAATTTAGGTAGGTGGGTAATTATTTAAGGTTTTCATGGTATTCATGGTTGGCTCCTCCAAAAACTGCCCTCCCATTCTTTATGTATTCTCTATGTATGTTTGTCCAGTTCTCTATGCTGCAGTATCTGGCTGTTTTGCCACCATCAGCACCTTCCCAGTTGGTCTAACGTATGCATGTGTATCTCATGTGTAGGTGTGTATTGGCAGTGGGGC
The DNA here is from genome assembly GCA_024349245.1 of Neodontobutis hainanensis. Taxonomy (NCBI): domain Eukaryota; kingdom Metazoa; phylum Chordata; class Actinopteri; order Gobiiformes; family Odontobutidae; genus Neodontobutis; species Neodontobutis hainanensis. The sequence goes on along the minus strand of JALDNG010000012.1, from coordinate 2,808,760 downwards.
TCACCTCTGAGCCAGCGCAGGAGGTAGTGGTCATGTTGTTCAGGCAGGTGGGGGAGGATGTCCTGGACTCTCTCCCGAAACTGGACGCAGAAAATTGGGATTAAAATGTTTGTGTCGCTGGGTATAATTGGTCAATGTTTTTTTTACCCCCATGAATTCTAAAAATCTAACAGCCCGTGTTAAAAGACACAAGACAAAAAGCAGAGACATCAGTTCATGTTGCCAAGGGATTATAGCAACTTGTTACAAACAATGGTTATATGACTCAATAAAATAAGCACACTTTGTCACAACCAACACATTGATATTTTTAATGTCTTACCTCAGTTAGGATTTCCTTCTGCCTTGAGCTCAGGTCTCCAACTCGTTCATTCATATTTGTACAGTCAAGTGTGTGTTGTCAAGCGTGCTGTCTGAGTGAATGAAGCAAACTGAAACAGAATCAAATTTAGGTGAGTTAAAAAAACAAAAAAAAAAAAAACACACCCCTTTCCCACCAAGAGCTGGACTTTCATCCTGTCGCTCAAGGTTTTCTGTTGCCACACAATCGCACATAGATCCCAAACAGGTCAAGAGAGTAACTCTAGAGTTCGAAGAAAGAAATAGAAAAGCATACATAAAATCTGTGACAAAAAGAGAACAAAGAAATACAAATGATATATAAAAGTAATTTTATTCTTTAAATACATAAGCTATTCAGAAACCGATCAGGACCCAGATACCAGGTTCATCAAAATATAGCTGGTGGTGCTTATGAATAAATAGATGAGTTACACAAAATAGAACTTCAGAATAATCATAAATCATTAATAACACTTTCAGGGTTGAAATTTAACTTCATCACAAAAATTAAATTAAATGTTACCACCTTGATGGAGAATATCAGAATAGCCACGTCTGTAAAAAAAAAAAAAAAAATGTTTTTATGCTTCCAGGAATGAAACTTCAAATAAAATCACCAAATTTGAATAATATAGAGCCAGACCATGACATGCTGTAGTATTTACAAACATGCTGACACCACCCTATTATAGCTAAACACAAAAAAAAAAAAAAACCCATATGACAAAACATTTAAATAACTGACATTTCTGTTAATATAGATTACATTTACCATTTGGTCACTTCATTTTCAAATAAATTTGTAGATCTTAAGTTGTAAAGCATCAGTATATTCTGAGAAGGATTAAACTGCTAATTAAAGCATTTTTTTCTTTGTCAGCCATTGTCAGAATGGAAGGTTTTGAAGAGTTACAAACTTTGACTCAAGCTCATTTTTTAATTTTTGGCAGTATGACTCAGGGCAAATTAATAGCACTGATTCATTTCTAATAAAAGTAATTATTAGTTTACAGTTGACACATTATTGTACACAACGTCTCCAAACCTTGCTTTAACCTTATTTTAGTAACCTTTCAAGTACTGTTTTTATCATTACATGTTCCCATTAAACATCACTGAATGTGTTTTGTATTGACCTGAACTTACCATACTGAGAAGTGAAAAACTGTAAAGTCAAAGTTACTGGTTGCATTTATTTTTTCAATATTTTATCTGGAAAATTTATTCCACCAGTCATTAAGACATACAATACACAGTAGAATTATGGAAAGAAGGTAGTGTTTTTTCCTTTCTGTGCTACACAAAAAAATAAAATTAACATAACCTACTTCCTATCAAAAATATTTGATTATTCCAGTTAATATTTTTTTTTTCTCCATAAAGTTCCCAAAAAATATCTCTCCCATATTAAAAACAAACAAACCAACAATCAGTTATTACAACCTCTATGCATATAGTGTACTTTCTGTACATTTGGACAAAGCAGAAAGATAAGTGATACTGAGGCTGGCTGTAAAAATAATGTTGGGAAAAAAAAAATACTTGAATAATGGTTATCCCGCGGTATTTAGCACATACAGATCTCTTGGCCACAGCACTTAAACCAGGTCATGTATGATGTAGCTTTGAATTTGGGTAATGAGGAGAAATGAAAACATTTGTTCCCATACAGTGAAAAACTTCAGAGAAGTCTTGTCTAAAGTGCTGTACTGTGACATTTAACGACAAAATGTTACATTAATTAGACATTAAAACGCATAACTATTCTGTGGCTTTTCATAGCATTGACAACCATTTGCACTTTGAGGAGACTTTCTGAAAGCAATCAGAGCACAGCAATGTTATAGAAAGTGGTTTTGGTACATTTCTGTAGGGCCTCCATTGTCTGCACATAATGCTACCATTTAAATAAATAATGGAAATGAAAATGGCTTAAACAGCAGAATGTCAATGCAATCATTGCAATAACCATCACACTGTTTAAATATTTTCAACTGGAAGCAGTTGTCTTTGACCAAACATCATAAATTTGACTGAAACAATCTACTTTTTGAGATAATCTTGTGTTTTTTTTTTTTTTTACTGTGCTCTGAAAGAAATACAGGAACAAAAACATTATTTTTCTGGACTAAAATAAATACAATTGCTAATGAAACTGGAGAATCCAGGACTACATCATACAGACCAGTTACATTTGCAGTTTCAACCATTCCATGATTCAATAGCATTAAATTTAAATTTTGCAAAAAACAAATACATCCAAATGTGTGTTGAAGGAACATTCATTGAGGTGCTCCAAGCTGGAGCATGGAAGGCAGAGAAAAGACAAATGCTTTAAAATTGTGGTGGGATTTTGGTCATTGTTGTCCTTGGTTAGTGTTTGGCTTCTTGAACATAAGCAGCTTTGGTGACTATGGAACTTGCAGACATTACAGTTCCTCATCAGAAACGTCCCATCTCTGACAGTCATTACCTTAACAAATCCTCATTTAGAGTTCCACTGAGATAAGAGCTTAGGTCTAAAACACCTAAGTGCTTTGAGTGTGCATTAGATGGTGTGTGTAATGTAGAAAATAAACTCCATGTCCATAGCAGTCTGCGGGACACTTGCGCTACCTCCGTGAATGACTGGTATCAAAGCACTGTCCAGCTCATTCAAGTAGTGCTGAGGAAGGAGCCTGCCCCCAGAACCAGCTTGGTACTCCACCTGTGGGCAAACACAAACCATCAGTACACATTTAAAAAAATAAAATATATATTCATTTGTCGGAAGTGAGGATTACCATGTCGGCCTGTGTGGACACTCGCAGTGACAGAGAGTTGATGCCACAGGACATGAGGACAGTGAGGTGTGGGGTGAGAGCACCGCATGTGGCCAAAGCAATGTCTTTTTGGAACACACCACAGGACGATAATATGGACGCAAGGCTGCTGTCAGGAGTCTTTAACTGGTAAAAAACCTGTAGGTACATTCAGATTTTGTCACTAATTTGTAACCTAAAAGCACATATTATTATATATGGTACTGTGGCAAAATAAGTTTACCTCAGTGCATCTAATATTGCAACCGTCCGATTCAAACTCAGCATCTTTATGCAACCTTATACTGCGAACTTCATCCAAAGGTCTCCCATCCACTGCACTTGTTTTGCTACAGACAGTAGAGAAAAGTACATTTAGATCATGGGTCAAGTGTGGTTACAAGAGGTTTAGATGAGTTAATGACTATTATTGGATTTATATAAAGCAAACAGAAGCCCAGAGCAACTACTACATTGATATATAGGTTTTATTTGAGTGTGTGAGTTTCTCAAAACCTAAAGTTCTACTTGGGGATAATGCGAATCACAATGACTTTCATAAAACAGATTTTATTCAAAAGCAAAGTGAATGAAATATCCCGCAGGAAAAGGCAGGTTCTTTTAATGCACTAATTTTGCACCCTATGACTAAACATTTAAAAAAAAAAAAAAAAAGGTACCAAGTAACCGTGACGTAAAGCTTTGTTTACCAACAGTATTATAGTGGAGAATACATGTGTTTAAATGTTGTGTACCCCTTGCTGACTGGTGCACTCCAGTTGATCCAGCGCACAGTGACAGTTTCCCTGACCTCTGCACCATCATTCTTGCCACAAGGTATGTCAAAGTCTCTTTGCTCTCTGAGGGCTGTGCGCAGAGACTCCATAGTCTCTGGTGGGATCTGAACCATCAGGCCGTCTGATGTAGAAAGGCAAACATTACTTAGAACAGGTCAAACAACAATGATACAGCCTTAAAATGATGGAGTTGATGACAAATCTCTATTACCTTCAACAATGCTGGACTTGGCTATAAAGCCTGACGAGACTTTCAGTGCTCCATTAAACACCACAAAACTGGCCCCAGTCACTACAAATTGCGTAGCATTTGAGTATTCAGTAGTTTATATAAAACAAACTCAAAAAATAATATAAGCTGAATATGCAGTAGTTTAGTCAATCACCTGTTCGTGTTTTTCCAGGCATGCTGTTAGCCTGAGTCTGATAGTTTCCCTCCTCATTTTGAAAACACACCAGATGAGAGTCCGCTTCAGAGCTAAAAGTTGCTCCAACACTGATCACATGCTCATTGGATGAATTTACAACTTTCATCATCTAAAAAGGAGTAAAACTATTAACAATGCCCTTTGACTAAGTTATTGGCTGGTTTACTTCTGCCTGTTCGTGCCTTACCTCATTGAAGCTGCTTTTGGGTATTTCAATGTAGCTGTGGCCCATCTCCATATGGATTCTTAGCCCCTCCACAACAGGCAAACTATACTGATAGTTTCTCAGGTCCTGTGATCAAAAAAAATCAAGATTAAAGCAAACATTTGTAAACTGTCAGTTTTAATAGGAGCATCAAATGAATTTGTCACTCTGTAACTCACAGACAGTAAATTCATTATTGTGTGCCCTGTCTCCCGATATACCGAGTTTCTAAAACGGACACTTGTAAGTGTTGTGGGATACACTGAAAAGAGAAGGATGTTAGAAATATATAGTATGCATGGTTCAGTTGAGGACTACTATATCCACTTACCACCATGTTCAACCCCCAACCGCAGAAGCAGTCGCAGGGGAAAGACCTTAGCCCAGGGCACTTCTAGTTTTTGAATGAGCAGACCAAACAGAAAAGGCTGAGGAGGCAGACTCAGGCCATCCAGAGGCTGACAGCTGGGAGAGAAGAAAAGCATCCCAGCATGGTCCTTGCTGCTGAGAAAACTGCTGGTGAAAGTAATGTTATCCAGTTCATCCAGAAACTTTCCTGTAAGAAAAAATAAATAAATAAATAAATAAATAAATAAAAACTCTTGTTCCCTTATGCATAAAATTATTTTTTTTCTATCTCTTTTAGTAAGTACATAAAATGATTTATAGACCTTTCTGCGCATCTTGATAGATGTTGAGATAAAGAGTAAAAAGATCTTGTGGTAGTGTCTTTTCTTCTGGCAAGCATTCCAACAAAAACACCAACTCTTTCTGGCCCAGAGACTGCAGCCCAATTGAGCCAAAGCACCAGCATTGGCGACTGCCATCTGAAGTATTTACAAACCCAAGAGTCACACCATTTAGCATTACTATTAGAAAAGATGGGTCCCCACCTCAAACAAAAAATATTGATGTACAGTATTTTCAACTTACATGCAACTATTTTCACATTGACGAGTAAGTTGGCATTCAGCACAAACGTTAGAGGGCGGGGTCCTCCTTCTTCTAATAAATGCAGAATCTGACATGGCGCAGGATTTTCCTCCACAAGAACATCTAAAAGACGAAAGACTTTTCTCAAATGCAAATATGAAGCCCATGAAACTATTAGTGAAACTATAGTCATCTTTGAGTAAAAAAAAAGATGCAGAATTGTGTAGCAATACCTCCAGCCTCATCCTCCCCAGTGGTAATAAGCAATGGAGGAAGCGCATCCACATTATCTGGCATGAGACTGGAAATCCTCTTCAGGGAAGAACCGACAGCAGACAGCAAGGCAAAATCCCAAGGTCCAGACAGAGGGGGTCGCACTACTTCTGCAGCTCCAGGTGGCTCAGGGGCTGAGTGGCCAGCCATTCCAGTGTCGGATCCGGCTGGGCTTGGCTAAAATAGGGCATAACACATTTATTAGATGCAAAGTAAACATTCTGCCTTTAAAAAAGACATTACCTTTCTACAAAGCTACAAGATTTGGGTTTAGTGTTATGGTGTGTATTGTTATCTTACCGTTTGGTCAGGTGTAAACTCTCCACTTCTGCGGCTCGTCACTGACAGCTTTGTGGTGTCTGCAAATTCTCCATTAGGCAAAATGCCATCAGCAAACCACACACGTTTCTGCTCTCGAGGACAACCTGGCAACAAAAGGAAAAAGTTTTGTTTTTTCAGAAAATCAGTAATAAAACATATTTCATAAGTGGTCATTCATACTGTCATTGGTTGGGTGTTTGAGAACAGACACAGGAACCATGACGGTGGGAGGAGGAGAGTTCAAAGTGCCTGCGGCGCGGGCCTGCTGCAGAGGAGGGATGGTGCTGCAGTATTCAGATGGGATGTTTGGGTTTGGACTGGGCCCTGTAGGACTCATCATCCGCTCATGGGCTTGGGCTGCAGTGAGAAAAGTGTCAGCTGTGGAAGCTTTCAAGTTTAACACACAGTATAAACACATAATGACATTTTAATGTATGTTGTAAGCAAACGTCCTGAGCACCCATTTACTAACCAGTTGCAGTTTCAGTATTTAACACACAATGAAAATCTGGTTACAAAGGAGCTGTGACCTAGACAGGTAATAAGTCTGACAGAATAAATAAAGGTTGTGCCATTTAAAACAATATAGCACAAAGAACAAAGTATGAAAAGTGCATCACATACTGTGCTCTGTAAAAAAAATAAAGGTTAACAGGACAAATAAGTGATAACATTACTTCCAGGAAAGCTGCCTGACCCTCAATGATTTCAGCCTGTGTTCACACAAATGCTACGTCAGCGCTCAACTACATTATATTGATTAAGCATCATAGATCTTTACGAATCTGGTGTGGGCCAACCACCACCAACTACAGTTTGTACCCTGAAAGGCAAAGAAACACAAACACAACGTACAAACACAACCAAAGTCAAGTATATAATCAAAAACAGAAAGGGTAACAAGGCTCGTTTTAAGTTACTTGCACTAATAAGAACAAAGCTTATTTTTTGTTCAAAAAGCTTCATCTGTTTACAATAACACAAAGCCAAGAGTCAATCATACCTTACCTCATCGTTTCAGTTAAAATTCAGGCAGTCCAGTCCCACATCGGTAAAACAACACTGCACATGTTTAATGTATCGCATGCATCACAGCCTTTCTGAATACACTTCTTTCTGTAAACCTGATGTTAGCTTGTTAGCTTTCGACCGGAGTGTGCAGTCAGCCTCAAAGGCAGCTGACGTGAGAGATAAAAATGAGGAAAAAAAAGGGGGGGGGGACAAACAGGAGAGGAGGAGCGCTACAAGAAATGGATCACCTCCTTCTTCTTCTTCTTAATTTAGACTGTGAGCATCACGTCTTCTGTGTTAGGTGATTGGTCTACCACACACAACCAAGGACAAATGCCAGTGTCCTGCAATAACTCTCCTTGCTCTCAATCCATCTACTCCTCCCTCTCCCTCTCTCTCCTCTGAGCCTGTGCTGCAGTCTTCTTTTAGCAGTAAAAGGTGGCATTTTAATGTCATAATCAAAGTAGGAAACTTAGAAAATAACACAACACCGTAGGACAAATATACAACATATATTGAAGGTAAAGAAGCAACCCAATTGGGATATTTTTGGTAAATGAAGGCAGCTGTATTTAAAATATTAATAACCGAGTCACAAGAGATGGTAATCTTTATATGAAGTTGCTTCTCTTTTTAGATCTTAGCAGAAATACTTGATCCTAGAAGCTGCAATCTGGTTACAGACTAGTGGATATTGTCTGCTCTTAGCAATCGATAATTAGGTAAAAAAAATGGTGACATGGTGCTGTTGGAAACAGGGGTCAGGGCTAAGAATAAGCAGCTCGAGACTCTGCTGAAGAAGTGAGATCATCACAAAACTGCAGTGCTGCAGAGAGGACTCCCAATTCACACAATGAAATAAACAAACCAAAATTTCTCAGTCTGTAATAGGACTTTTTCTTAGACACAAAATGAACCAAGTACCCGAGTAAGATTTTGAGAGCCTTACCTTTTCGTATTGAATCAAAACAGGTGACGCACACACGAGCCTCTTTCTCTAGGTACTTGAGCTTGCATTTTCTGTTACAGCACACACCACAGTAAACCTGCCACCATAAAAAGGGGGAAGCAATAACTTATGTGTGTTGCTTGTCCATTATAGCTACATTAAAGGGCTCATTAACTTATACATGGTTGTCTATGTGCACTGCGTATAGCCACATGAGAATGCACTGTGAACAAGAACACTTCCGTAACAGCCTTCTAATGCAGTTTTATTTACAAGCCTTAAATTACCTTGTTCTATCTTTAGCATATGTGGCTCAGTAGGGATTTATAGAAGAGCTCAAAAAAAGAACTGCTGACTCATGCTTTGTCCTCTCTTCTCTGCTATATTTGGTGCCATGGACCTAATCTGTTGTCTTATCCAATTGTATGTAATGAGTTTCAATGACATGACAACATTCAAAGTTATTACACACAATAGGATAAGAATAAAAAAATAGTTTTAATGTGCACTTACAGCTAGAGGAATGAACCCTACTAAAAGTTAGAGGTTTACTTGTCTTTTTTGACAGCATACCTTCCCACAGGCCCGACAGTGGTGCCTCCTCCTTGTGAACGTAAACCTCTGGGAGCAGTTCATACAGTTTGGAGCTTCTGCATCAGGCACCCAGGCTGGCTGCCTGCTCCCCAGCTCATCTTCTCCCTCTCTCCTCCAGTCAGCTGACCTAGCACCAACTCGGGAGGTCTCTCCAGGGTAAGGCGGGGGCTCTGACAGTTCATCATATGCCACACTGTTATTGTCATGGTCCTGAGTGCTATACATAGGACTATAGTCCCTGAGGTCAGACAGTTCTTCTGTTAGAATGGGACTTGTAGGTGACCATGCCGTTACCTCCACAAATGGTAATGTAGAACAAGCAGGCTTTAGAGACTGCTCTTCTTCTCCCTCTGCTGGTGGTGAGCTGGAGGTTTGGTAGTGAAGCGTTTTAGGCCGAGCACCTCCATGCTCAGGGCTAATGCTATGCTGAGATAGGAATGTGTTGCTGGTTGACAAACTATTCACCCCAAAAGGAGGACTACAGGAGAGATTGGATAATGATGGAGCACCAGGGTTTAAGTTTTCCTTGACAGGCAAAAACATTGTTCTTTCGCTTTCCGGTGAAGATAGACCATTGTGTACCTCACAATTTGCCTGACTATAATTGATCAGTTCTCTGTCCACATGCTCATCCTCTAGATCCATTTGAGACTCTGAGAAACACCTGGGTTGTGTAAAATCTCCAGACCTGCTGCAACAAGAGACACTTTTGACCTGTTCTGCTTCAGTATGGGCCTGCAGAAATGCATCTAACTCTTCATCCGTAACCAGCATCTCAGCCTGGTCACTCTCAGGTAAATACTCAAACCCAAACTCAGGAGGGTCAATTGGGCTTGGCTCCGAATGGTCAGTTGAGGCAAAGTCTAGTGAAGCGGCAGCAGAGGAGAGGCTGGCCTCTACCGCGTGGTGAGACACAGTGATGGCCAACTCCGCTGGTTCCTCCAAACAGGGACTTTCCTCCAAATTTTCCACAGCTGACAGACAGTCTGCCTGAGGGCTCTGAGATACATTTCTTTCACACGGCTCCACAACTGGCTCAGAATCATTTTCTTCTGCATTATTATTAACCAGAGCTCCACACATAGATACAGCTAAAGGCAAACACGACAAACCCACAAGCTCACTGTCTGAAAAGACTGGCTTGGGTTCCGCAAGAGACTCTCTTTCACATTCTTCATGTTTGTGTAAATGTTCAATCAGTTCGTCTTTTCTGTCTGAGCTTAAGCCAGCTTCCTTAAGGCACTCAGCAGGGTGTGTGCTCTCCTGTTTGCACTGGTCTAGTGAGTTTTCCATTGTATGGCTGCTTGAAGCCTCATAATCTACCCATTCAGTGGTCTTTGGTTGGAGTGAGTCTTTAATGGACTCACTGGCCCTGTCTGTTGCCATGGGAAGAATTATGTCCAGTCTCAGCGAGTCCAAATATAAGTTCTGCTCCTCAAGATCCTCTCTAAATGAATGGTGCTCTTCCACAGTATCTTTCGTCACTGCAGCTTCACCGTTGCCTCCCAGCCCCTTCTCAGAGACCAGAGGACTACCAAAGTCTACAAGCAGTGCCTCCTCCTGCGCCATCTGTTTCTCCACCATGTCCAGCTCACTGAAAGCATCGTGGCTGTTGCCCCTGATCAGGATGGCAGAGCTGGTGTCATTTACTAGGTCACAAACTGGCTTCAGAGCTCTATCTGGGCATGGAGGGGCAGAACTTTTAGCTGGTCTCTGGTCGACAGAGGAGAGAAGGTCCACACCTGTGAGTGGTTGAGCATTCACCTCGCTTTCTTCTGTGGTGTGGTTATGGTTGATGGAGCGTTCAGAGCAGGGTGAGGGAGAACCATAATGAAGAGAGCTGAGGTCAGGAAGATTTGTTGAAACAGTGGATGCCTCTGAGGAGGAATATGCAGAGGTTATTGTGGAAAAGGTACACACTGTTGGTTTCAGGAAAACTGGATTGCATTCTGGTTCCTCTGTAAGCACAAATAAAACAATGTAATATATTGAAAATTTCTACAATGGGTTTATAAACATGATTATTTAAAATAGATCAAGGTAAATGGTAAAGGTTTACTTCTCTTACCAGAACTGAGCTCAAAGTCATCAAGTAGTTTGTCCAGATCACACACAGCAGCTTTAAAGAAGCTGTCCATGCTGGGCTTAAACAAAGGACCTTTAAAAGGACCCCTTTTATTCCTGAAAAAAAAAAAGAGGTATGTATCAATGAATAGTTATGAATCTAAAAGAAATGTAATACAGTGTGGCATTCCTCAATGATCCATATTAAGACCTTTATTGTTTTTGATTTATATAAATGATCTTGGTAATGTTACAACATCAAATGTACCTCTTATTTTCAGATGACACTAATCTACCAATCTCTCAAACATGAAAGGTGTCTAACTTCCTTAGAGCGCATTGCAGTAATTAATGCGAGAGCATGGATAGCTTTCTCCAGGTCACCGTGGCTCAAGAAGGGTTTAACTTTTGATAAAAGGCAAAGCTAAAAAAAAAAAAAGCTTGCCCTAACAAAAATTTGACAAAAATGCAAGATCATGGTTGAAGTTAATAAAAAAAAGAAAAAAAAAAAAGTTTTCTTATAAATTTTTAACTTTTCAAATCTGAGATATCAAAAAATCAAAATAAGGATATTGTTAAAGTTTCAACAGTTCATAATTTTTTGGTGTTTAGCTTGATAAACAATAATGGCGAGAGCAAATTGATTTTGTCTGCAATTAAGTCAACAAAGTCTCTTGGTATATTAAGATGTTTTTTTTTTATCATGTTACATGTCAGTAATCTTATATTACAGTCTAATTTATCCATATCTAAACTATTGTAATATTGAATGTGCAATTACTTTTCCAACGTATCTTTAGAAAATGTTATCGTTACAAAAAAAAAATCTTTAGATTGTCAACCTTCTCTAAAATAAAATAATAATAATAATATGCACCAAGTGCTCCACCTTTTTAAAAATTACAGGCAATTTATTTATGACATTAATATTTACCAAACATGTACATTTGTTTAAATGATGAAGAAAATCTTCTCAAAACTTTTTTGTTATAAAAAAAGATCAATTCTTATAACACCAGACAAACAATGAATTTTTAACTTCTGTTATATAAAATAAAAAAAAATTAAAAAAAATTAAGTACAACTTTTATTTAAAAATTTTGGAGCAAATTATGGATTGAGTATGGAGACCATATGAAAACAATATCAAATGTGCAGACATACTGAGTTTTAGGAGTGTGACCTTAGGAATAAGCCCTAACGGATTTCTGCCACACACCATCACACTATGTTTGGTTTATGATTTTGTGTTTATAATAATAATAATAATAATAATAATAATAATAATAATAATAAAAATAAATGTGAAAATACAATTTTTGTATTTTTAATAGACTTACGTCTTTAGGGTCACCTAAAGACAATGACATTTGTCCTACTTTCCAATTACTGGCCGTATAACTTTACATATACTTTCAAATACTATGTCTTATAAAAGCTCTAAATGACATATCTACGTAGTTCAAAATAACTGGTTGTTAGACAGGAATCGTGTAAATGAGGAAGTTACTGGTGAGTCTCATGACTAACAATAACAGATCAAGAATAGTATTACTCTCTTCTCACTGTTATGAATGCCTTGGATTAAACAAATTTATGGATTTAAGATTGTGTCTTTTTAAATTGAAAACTGTTATAACTAAGAATTGGACAACAGTTATACAAGCAAAAAAAAAGCACTTAAAAATAAAGGTTACAAATCAGATGCAAAAAACAAAGTTTTGACAATTTAGTTAAACTGAAGCCTACAATATTTACAGAAAATGAACTGGACTAATCTAACGTTAATCAATAGCTAACCTTCCGAGTGCACAAGAGTTGTTCGTATTAAATCCCACAATATCAAACACACATTTAAGCAAACAAATATGTAGCTCTTAGCTTTAGCGCTTACGTTGTCTACGAACCTAAATGACTATATATACACATCTAAACCCTATAGTTATAATGCACAGTATCCTTGATTTTAACACAGATTTGTAGAAGTTGTTTACAGCAATAGTTAACATAAGCTTTTAGGTTTACAGACGAGTTAGCAGCTAATGTTGCTAGCCTGATGTTAACTTGGTTAGTTTCTGAAAGTCCTTACCAAAACTGTTTTACTCCATAAGCCAGGCGATGTCCTCACTAATTATGTCCTTTTAACCTCGAAATAAATCGTTGTTATTGCCACCATACGGTTCTTGTATAAACCAGCCAAGTTGCATGTGAAGCTAGTTAGCTGTTAGATTAGTTTCATTTGAAGCAGTATAAAAGCCTACTCAGGCGGCCATCTTGAATAGTCTGTGGAGATGTCACAGGATCAGACTCTTCAGAACCAGTCTCCTATTCCCACACCTATGGTCACACCCGCCTACTCCACTGCCGTAGTGGACTTTTCATTACTAAATTGACTAAGACACAAGAGTGGCAGTGAATTGTAATAATAATAATAATAATAATAAATATAGCTGCAAGCAGCCATGACGGGGCCAAGCACTAGGCCGGCATTCAATCTCATGCCGACATAGCCGGCAGCGTCAGACCAACGGCAGTAAGCATATAAAGAAATTTCAATAAGACTTCAGTCTAAATGGCTGAAAAATCATCAATATGGTCTTTAGCACTTTGATTGAATGGTTTATCACGTTCGACCTAGAGGCAGTGCAGTAACCACACTGATGTGTGAAACAACTAGAGTGCTCAAACTCTGCAGGCAGCCTCGAGTCATGGTTGACATAACACGTACTAAGTTTGGTTAGAATATATTAAAGCATTGCAGAGATATAGCCTGATATCCTTTTTTTGCGCATTAAGTCGATTTGATTTGCGCGGTATTCAAAAACGGTTTGACCAATCATCGTAATTCTAAGAACTTTTGTCAGGATAGTCTAAAGATGATCTGGTTCAATTTTCATGAAAATTGGACAAACGGCCTAGGAGGAGTTCGCAAAAGTACTTTTATAGAAAACTCAAAATGGCCGACTCCCAGAATCGTTGGTATGGGAAAAATGGCTATGGTACGGCTCGGCATGATGCCACAAATCTAAAGAGACCAGTTTGGTGTATTTTGGCTAAAGCATTCTGAAGGTATATTTAAAAATGTCACATTTTTGTATGTCTGGACCACTAGGGGCGCTGACCCAAAACTCTGCAGGCAGCCTCGAGTCCTGGTTGACATAACAGGTACTAAGTTTGGTTAGAATATGTTAAAGCATTGCAGAGATATAGCCTGACTTTGATTTTAGGCGCATTAGGTCAAATTCATTTGCACGGTATTCGAAAACGGTTTGACTAATCAACTTTCTTTATATAACTTTTTGTCAGCATGGTCTGAAGATGTTATGATTCAATTTTGGTCAAAATTGGACAAACGGTGTGGGAGGAGTTCGAAAAAGTAGGTTTTTAAAGATAGACAACATAGCAACGGGAAGTTTGGCGAATAGGACATATTTGTTATCTGTGCTCTCGGCTTGATCCAGTGAAGACATTAAGACCATTTGATTTACAATAGGTTAAGAAAATCAAAAGTTATTAGCATATTTGTCAATTTGGTTATAACTTTTGACCACAAGTGGCGCTGCCCCAAAACTTTTGAGTACCTTCAGGGCTTGATGCGAAGACGCATACCAAGTTTTGTAATGATGCGGCAATGCGTTCAAAAAATATACCACTTTTTGACAAAATTCAAGATGGCCGACTTCCAAAATAGTTGATATGGGCAAATTGGCTATGCTACGACTCGGCATGATGCCACGCATCTAAAGAGACCAAGTTTGTGATTTTTGGCTAAAGCATTCTGAAGTAATAATAAAAATGTCATATTTTTATATCTCTAGACCACTAGGTGGCGCTGTGCCAAAACTCTGCACACATCCTCAAGTCATGGTTGCCATAACACCTACTAAGTTTGGTTAGAAAATATTAAAGCATTGCAGAGATATAGCCTGACTTTTATTTTTGTGCGCACTAAGTCAAATTCATTTGCGCGGTATTCGACAACGGTTTAACAAATCAACTTTCTTTATATAACTTTTTGTCAGCATAGTCTGGAGATGATGTGGTTCAATTTTCATGAAAATTGGCGCCACGGCCTAGGAGGAGTTCGCAAAAGTACGTTTTTTAGAAAATCCAAAATGGCGGAAAAACTATCATGGCGGAAAATGACGTCATAGGGTGCAATCAAATCGGCTTGAGCTAAGGAATCAGAGGAAAAAAGAATTTTAATTCTAGGCCTTACGGTTCAAAAGTTATTAGCATAAACATAAGTCCAACTTTGAACAGTTGGTGGCGCTAGAGATATTAAGTTAGACACTTCAAATTTGCTAGGATCAATGATTGGACTGTCCTTAATGAGTGTGCCAACTTTCATCATTTTCCCGCAAACGCTTCTATGGCCTGCCATAGACTTCCATGGCGGAAGAAGAAGAATAATAATAAATATAGCTGCAAGCAGCCATGACGGGGCCAAGCACTAGGCCGGCATTCAATCTCATGCCGACATAGCCGGCAGCATCAGACCAACGGCAGTAAGCATATAAAGAAATTTCAATAAGACTTCAGTCTAAATGGCTGAAAAATCATCAATACGGTCTTTAGCACTTTGATTGAATGGTTTATCACGGTCGACCAGTAACCAAACTGATGTGTGAAACAACTAGAGTGCTCAAACTCTGCAGGCAGACTCAATGTGTTGATGGCCGGCAGCATCAGACCAATGGCAGTAAGCATCTAAAGATATTTCAGTAAGACTTCAGTCTAAATGGCCAAAAAATCATCAATACGGTCTTTAGCACTTTGATTTAATGGTTTATCACGCCCAATCCAGAGGCAGCGCTGTAACCAAACTGATGTGTGAAACAACTAAGGTCCTCAAACTCTGCAGGCAGACTCAATGTGTTGATGGCTGGCACCATCAGACCAATGGCAGTAAGCATCTAAAGACATTTCAGTAAGATTTCAGTCTAAAAAGTCTTATTGAAATGTCTTTAGATGCTCACTGCCGTTGGTCTGATGCTGCCGGCTATGTCGGCATGAGCTTTAATGCTCAAAACGTTATACAGTATGTTTAGACAGTTTACAACTTAAATTGTGAAAAACTAAATCGGCAGTTCTAACAAAACCAAGACTACTCAAATGCCCAGGTAACAGCATCGCTAATGGTCCAGCTCCTATGTAATACGTTATGTTATGTAATTCCCTATTTTCTAAGACTCTTGGCAGTCTCAGAAATGCCCAGTAAGCCATCTATGGTCTTTAGCACTTTGATTGAATGGTTTATCACGGTCGACCTAGAGGCAGCGCAGTAACCAAACTGATGTGTGAAACAACTAAAGTCCTCAAACTCTGCAGGCAGACTCAAGTCATGGTTGCCATAACAATTACTAAGTTTGGTTAGAAAATATTAAAGCATTGCAGAGATATAGCCCGACTTTCATTTTTGAGCGCATTAAGTCAAATTCATTTGCACGGTATTCGCAAACGGTTTGACTAATCAACTTAATTCTCATAACTCTTTGTCAGCATGGTCTGAAGATGTTATGATTCAATTTTGGTAAAAATCGGACAAACGGTGTGGGAGGAGTTCGAAAAAGTAGGTTTTCGGAAAAAAACAACATGGCAAACAGGACGTTTGTCCGAATAGGACATATTTGTTATCTGTGCTCGGCTTGATCCAGTGAACACATTAAGACCATTTGTTTTACAATAGGGTAACGTAATAAAAAGTTATTAGCATATTTATTGATTTGGGTTATAACTTTTGACCACAAGGTGGCGCTGCCCCAAAACTTTTTGAGTGCCTTCAGGGCTTGGTCCCAAGACACATACCAAGTTTCATAATGATGCGGCAATGCGTTCAAAAATATAGCACTTTTGACAATATTCATAATGGCCGACTCTCAAAATGGCCGATATGGGAAAATTTGGTATCGCAGGACTCGGCATGACGCACTGAATCTAAAGAGACCAGTTTTATGATTTTTGGCAAAAGCGTTCAGAAGATATAAGCAAATAATTCACTTTTTATATCTCCTGACCACTAGGAGGCGCTGCGCCAAAACTCTGCAGGCATCCTCAAAACATGGTTGCCATAACACGTACTAAGTTTGGTTGGAATATGTTAAAGCATTGCAGAGATATACCCCAACATTTATTTTTGTGCGCACTAAGTCGAATTCATTTGCGCGGTATTCGACAACGGTTTGAAGAATCAACTTTATTCTCATAACTTTTAGTCAGCATAGTCTGAAGAAGATCTGGTTCAATTTTCATAAAAATCGGGGCTACGGCCTAGGAGGAGTTCGCAAAAGTACGTTTTTAGAAAATTCAAAATGGCGGAAAAACTATCATGGCGGAAAATGACGTCATAGGGTGCACTCGAATCGGCATGAGCTAAGGAATCAGAGGAAAAAGAATTTTAATTCTAGGTCTTACGGTTCAAAAGTTATTAACATAAACATAAGTCCGACTTTGGACAGTTGGTGGCGCTAGAGGGATTAAGGTAGACACTTCAGATTGGTTAGGATGACAGCTCACACTGTCCACTATTAGTGTACCAAATTTCACAACTTTTTAGCATACGGTTCTATGGGCTGCCATAGACTTACATTGCAGGATAATAATAATAATAATAAATATAGCTGCAAGCAGCCATGACGGGCCAAGCACTAGGCGGCATTCAATCTCATGCCGACATAGCCGGCAGCATCAGACCAACGGCAGTAAGCATATAAAGAAATTTCAATAAGACTTCAGTCTAAATGGCTGAAAAATCATCAATACGGTCTTTAGCACTTTGATTGAATGGTTTATCACGGTCGACCAGTAACCAAACTGATGTGTGAAACAACTAGAGTGCTCAAACTCTGCAGGCAGACTCAATGTGTTGATGGCGGCAGCATCAGACCAATGGCAGTAAGAATCTAAAGATATTTCAGTAAGACTTCAGTCTAAATGGCCAAAAATCATCAATACGGTCTTTAGCACTTTGATTTAATGGTTTATCACGCCCAATCCAGAGGCAGCGCTGTAACCAAACTGATGTGTGAAACAACTAAGGTCCTCAAACTCTGCAGGCAGACTCAATGTGTTGATGGCTGGCACCATCAGACCAATGGCAGTAAGCATCTAAAGACATTTCAGTAAGATTTCAGTCTAAAAAGTCTTATTGAAATGTCTTTAGATGCTCACTGCGTTGGTCTGATGCTGCCGGCTATGTCGGCATGAGCTTTAATGCTCAAAACGTTATACAGTATGTTTAGACAGTTTACAACTTAAATTGTGAAAAACTAAATCGGCAGTTCTAACAAAACCAAGACTACTCAAATGCCCAGGTAACAGCATCGCTAATGGTCCAGCTCCTATGTAATACGTTATGTTATGTAATTCCCTATTTTCTAAGACTCTTGGCAGTCTCAGAAATGCCCAGTAAGCCATCTATGGTCTTTAGCACTTTGATTGAATGGTTTATCACGGTCGACCTAGAGGCAGCGCAGTAACCAAACTGATGTGTGAAACAACTAAAGTCCTCAAACTCTGCAGGCAGACTCAAGTCATGGTTGCCATAACAATTACTAAGTTTGGTTAGAAAATATTAAAGCATTGCAGAGATATAGCCCGACTTTCATTTTTGAGCGCATTAAGTCAAATTCATTTGCATGGTATTCGCAAACGGTTTGACTAATCAACTTAATTCTCATAACTCTTTGTCAGCATGGTCTGAAGATGTTATGATTCAATTTTGGTAAAAATCGGACAAACGGTGTGGGAGGAGTTCGAAAAAGTAGGTTTTCGGAAAAACAACATGGCAAACAGGACGTTTGTCCGAATAGGACATATTTGTTATCTGTGCTCTCGGCTTGATCCAGTGAACACATTAAGACCATTTGTTTTACAATAGGTTAACGTAATAAAAAGTTATTAGCATATTTATTGATTTGGGTTATAACTTTTGACCACAAGGTGGCGCTGCCCCAAAACTTTTGAGTGCCTTCAGGGCTTGGTCGAAGACACATACCAAGTTTCATAATGATGCGGCAATGCGTTCAAAAAATATAGCACTTTTGACAATATTCATAATGGCCGACTCTCAAAATGGCGATATGGGAAAATTTGGTATCGCAGGACTCGGCATGACGCACTGAATCTAAAGAGACCAGTTTTATGATTTTTGGCAAAAGCGTTCAGAAGATATAAGCAAATAATTCACTTTTTATATCTCCTGACCACTAGGAGGCGCTGCGCCAAAACTCTGCAGGCATCCTCAAAACATGGTTGCCATAACACGTACTAAGTTTGGTTGGAATATGTTAAAGCATTGCAGAGATATACCCCAACATTTATTTTTGTGCGCACTAAGTCGAATTCATTTGCGCGGTATTCGACAACGGTTTGAAGAATCAACTTTATTCTCATAACTTTTAGTCAGCATAGTCTGAAGAAGATCTGGTTCAATTTTCATAAAAATCGGGGCTACGGCCTAGGAGGAGTTCGCAAAAGTACGTTTTTAGAAAATTCAAAATGGCGGAAAAACTATCATGGCGGAAAATGACGTCATAGGGTGCACTCGAATCGGCATGAGCTAAGGAATCAGAGGAAAAAAGAATTTTAATTCTAGGTCTTACGGTTCAAAAGTTATTAACATAAACATAAGTCCGACTTTGGACAGTTGGTGGCGCTAGAGGGATTAAGGTAGACACTTCAGATTGGTTAGGATGACAGCTCACACTGTCCACTATTAGTGTACCAAATTTCACAACTTTTTAGCATACGGTTCTATGGGCTGCCATAGACTTACATTGCAGGATAATAATAATAATAATAATAATAATAATAAGAAATCTAACGAATACAATAGGGTCTACGCACCTTCGGTGCTTGGCCCCTAATAATAAGAAATCTAACGAATACAATAGGGTCTACGCACCTTCGGTGCTTGGCCCCTAAATATAGCTGCAAGCAGCAATGACGGGGCCAAGCACAAGGCCGGCATTAAACCTCATGCCGACATTGCCGGCAGCATCAGACCAATGGCAGTAAGCATATAAAGACATTTCAATAAGACTTCAGTCTAAATGGCCGAAAAATCATCAATACGGTCTTTAGCACTTTGATTGAATGGTTTATCACGTCCAATCCAGAGGCAGCGCAGTAACCACACTGATGTGTGAAACAACTAGAGTGCTCAAACTCTGCAGGCAGACTCAATGTGTTGATGGCGGCAGCATCAGACCAACGGCAGTAAGCAGTTAAAGACATTTCAAAAGACTTCAGTCTAAATGGCTCAAAAATCATCAATATGGTCTTTAGCACTTTGATTGAATGGTTTATAACGCTCGATCCAGAGGCAGCGCAGTAACCAAACTGATGTGTTGAGGGCCGGCAGCATCAGACCAACGGCAGTAAGCAGTTAAAGACATTTCAATAAGACTTCAGTCTAAATGGCTGAAAAATCATCAATACGGTCTTTAGCACTTTGATTGAATGGTTTATCACGCCCAATCCAGAGGCAGCGCAGTAACCACACTGATGTGTGAAACAACTAAGGTCCTCAAACTCAGCAGGCAGACTCAAGTCATGGTTGACATAACACGTACTAAGTTTGGTTAGAAAATATTAAAGCATTGCAGAGATATAGCCTGACTTTAATTTTTGAGCGTTAAGTCAAATTCATTTGCGCGTATTCGCAAACGGTTTGACTAATCAACTTAATTCTCATAACTCTTTGTCAGCATGGTCTGAAGAAGATCTGGTTCAATTTTGGTGAAAATCGGACAAACGGTGTGGGAGGAGTTCGAAAAAGTAGGATTTTGGAGAAAAACAACATGGCAAACAGGAAGTTTGGCGAATAGGACATATTTGTTATCTGTGCTGGCTTGATCCAGTGAACACAATAAGACCATTTGTTTTACAATAGGTAACGGAATCAAAAGTTATTAGCATATTTGTGAATGTGGTTATAACTTTTGACCACAAGGTGGCGCTGCTCCAAAACCTTTTGAGTATCTTCAGGGCTTGGTCCGAAGACGCATACCAAGTTTTGTAATGATGCAGCAATGCGTTCAAAAAATATAGCACTTTTGACAATATTCATAATGGCCGACTCTCAAAATGGCCGATATGGGAAAATTTGGTATTGCAGGACTCGGCATGATGCACTGAATCTAAAGAGACCAGTTTTATGATTTTTGGCAAAAGCGTTCAGAAGATATAAGCAAATAATTCACTTTTTTATATCTCCTGACCACTAGGAGGCGCTGCGCCAAAACTCTGCAGGCATCCTCAAAACATGGTTGCCATAACACGTACTAAGTTTGGTTGGAATATGTTAAAGCATTGCAGAGATATACCCCGACATTTATTTTTGTGCGCACTAAGTCGAATTCATTTGTGCGGTATTTGACAACGATTTGAAGAATCAACTTTATTCTCATAACTTTTAGTCAGCATAATCTGAAGATGATCTGGTTCAATTTTCGTGAAAATCGGGGCTACGGCCTAGGAGGAGTTCGCAAAAGTACGTTTTTTAGAAAATTCAAAATGGCGGAAAAACTATCATGGCGGAAAATGACGTCATAGGGTGCAATCGAATCTTCATGAGCTAAGGAATCAGAGGAAAAAAGAATTTTAATTCTAGGCCTTACGGTTCAAAAGTTATTGACATAAACATAAGTCCAACTTTGGACAGTTGGTGGCGCTAGAGGGATTAAGGTAGACACTTCAGATTGGTTAGGATGACAGCTCACACTGTCCACTATGAGTGTACCAAATTTCACAACTTTTTAGCATACGGTTCTATGGGCTGCCATAGACTTACATTGCAGGATAATAATAATAATAATAATAATAATAAGAAATCTAACGGATTCAATAGGGTCTACGCACCTTCGGTGCTTGGCCCCTAATAATAATAATAAGAAATCTAACGAATACAATAGGGTCTACGCACCTTCGGTGCTTGGCCCCTAATAAATATAGCTGCAAGCAGCCATGACGGGGCCAAGCACTAGGCCGGCATTCAATCTCATGCCGACATAGCCGGCAGCATCAGACCAACGGCAGTAAGCATATGAAGAAATTTCAATAAGACTTCAGTCTAAATGGCTGAAAAATCATCAATATGGTCTTTAGCACTTTGATTGAATGGTTTATCACGGTCGACCTAGAGGCAGCGCAGTAACAAAACTGATGTGTGAAACAACTAGAGTGCTCAAACTCTGCAGGCAGACTCAATGTGTTGATGGCTGGCAGCATCAGACCAATGGCAGTAAGCAGTTAAAGACATTTCAATAAGACTTCAGTCTAAATGGCTGAAAAATCATCAATATGGTCTTTAGCACTTTGATTGAATGGTTTATCACGGTCGACCTAGAGGCAGCGCTGTAACCAAACTGATGTGTCAAACAACTAAGGTCCTCAAACTCAGCAGGCAGACTCAAGTCATGGTTGACATAACACGTACTAAGTTTGGTTAGAAAATATTAAAGCATTGCAGAGATATAGCCTGACTTTTATTTTTGTGCGCACTAAGTTGATTTCATTTGCGCAGTATTCAAAAACGGTTTGACGAATCAACTTTCTTTTAATAACTTTTTGTCATCATAGTCTGAAGAAGATCTGGTTCAATTTTGGTGAAAATCGGACAAACGGTGTGGGAGGAGTTTGAAAAAGTAGGTTTTTGAAAACAACATGGCAAACAGGACGTTTGTCCGAATAGGACATATTTGGTATCTGGGCTCGGCTTGATCCAGTGAACACATTAAGACCATTTGTTTTACAATAGGTTAACGTAATAAAAAGTTATTAGCATATTTATTGATTTGGGTTATAACTTTTGACCACAAGGTGGCGCTGCCCCAAAACTTTTTGAGTACCTTCAGGGCTTGGTCCCGAAGACACATACCAAGTTTCATAATGATGCGGCAATGCGTTAAAAAAATATAGCACTTTTTGACAATATTCATAATGGCCGACGCTCAAAATGGCCGATATGGGAAAATTTGGTATCGCAGGACTCGGCATGACGCACTGAATCTAAAGAGACCAGTTTTATGATTTTTGGCAAAAGCGTTCAGAAGATATAAGCAAATAATTGACTTTTTCATATCTCCTGACCACTAGGAGGCGCTGCGCCAAAACTCTGCAGGCATCCTCAAATTTTAGTTGCAATAACATGTACTAAGTTTGGTGAGAATATGTTAAAGCATTGCAGAGATATAGCCTGACTTTCATTTTTATGCACATTAAGTCAATTTTATTTGCGCGGTATTCGAAAACGGTTTGACGAATCAACTTTCTTTTAATAACTTTTTGTCAGGATAGCCGGAAGATGATCTGGTTCAATTTTCGTGATAATCAGACAAACGGCCTAGGAGGAGTTCGCAAAAGTACATTTTTTAGAAAATTCAAAATGGCGGAAAAACTATCATGGCGGAAAATGACGTCATAGGGTGCAATCGAATCGTCATGAGCTAAGGAATCAGAGGAAAAAAGAATTTTAATTCTAGGCCTTACGGTTCAAAAGTTATTAACATAAACATAAGTCCGACTTTGGACAGTTGGTGGCGCTAGAGGGATTAAGGTAGACACTTCAGATTTGTCAGGATGACAGCTCACACTGTCCACTTTTAGTGTACCAAATTTCACAACTTTTTAGCATACGGTTCTATGGCCTACCATAGACTCCCATGCGGAATAATAATAATAATAAATATAGCTGCAAGCAGCCATGACGGGGCCAAGCACAAGGCCGGCATTCAATCTCATGCCGACATAGCCGGCAGCATCAGACCAACGGCAGTAAGCATATGAAGAAATTTCAATAAGACTTCAGTCTAAATGGCTGAAAAATCATCAATACGGTCTTTAGCACTTTGATTGAATGGTTTATCACGGTCGACCAGTAACCAAACTGATGTGTGAAACAACTAGAGTGCTCAAACTCTGCAGGCAGACTCAATGTGTTGATGGCCGGCAGCATCAGACCAATGGCAGTAAGCAGTTAAAGACATTTTAATAAGACTTCAATCTAAATGGCTGAAAAATCATCAATACGGTCTTTAGCACTTTGTTTGAATGGTTTATCACGTCCAATCCAGAGGCAGCGCTGTAACCAAACTGATGTGTGAAACAACTAAGGTCCTCAAACTCAGCAGGCAGACTCAAGTCATGGTTGACATAACACGTACTAAGTTTGGTTAGAAAATATTAAAGCATTGCAGAGATATAGCCTGACTTTTATTTTTGTGCGCACTAAGTTGATTTCATTTGCGCAGTATTCGACAACGGTTTGACGAATCAACTTTCTTTTAATAACTTTTTGTCATCATAGTCTGAAGAAGATCTGGTTCAATTTTGGTAAAAATCGGACAAACGGTGTGGGAGGAGTTCAAAAAGTAGGTTTTTAAAGAAAGACAACATGGCAAACAGGATGTTTGTCTGAATAGGACATATTTGGTATCTGTGCTCTCGGCTTGATCCAGTGAAAACATTAAGACCATTTGTTTTACAATAGGTTAACGTAATAAAAAGTTATTAGCATATTTATTGATTTGGGTTATAACTTTTGACCACAAGGTGGCGCTGCCCCAAAACTTTTTGAGTACCTTCAGGGCTTGGTCCCGAAGACACATACCAAGTTTCATAATGATGCAGCAATGCGTTCAGAAAATATAGCACTTTTTGACAATATTCATAATGGCCGACGCTCAAAATGGCCGATATGGGAAAATTTGGTATCGCAGGACTCGGCATGACGCACTGAATCTAAAGAGACCAGTTTTATGATTTTTGGCAAAAGCGTTCAGAAGATATAAGCAAATAATTCACTTTTTCATATCTCCTGACCACTAGAAGGCGCTGCGCCAAAACTCTGCAGGCATCCTCAAATCTTAGTTGCAATAACATGTACTAAGTTTGGTGAGAATATGTTAAAGCATTGCAGAGATATAGCCTGACTTTCATTTTTATGCGCATTAAGTCAATTTTATTTGCGCGTATTCAAAAATGGTTTGACGAATCAACTTTCTTTTAATAACTTTTTGTCAGCATAGCCGGAAGATGATCTGGTTCAATTTTCGTGATAATCGGACAAACGGCCTAGGAGGAGTTCGCAAAAGTACATTTTTTAGAAAATTCAAAATGGCGGAAAAACTATCATGGCGGAAAATGACGTCATAGGGTGCAATCGAATCGTCATGAGCTAAGGAATCAGAGGAAAAAAGAATTTTAATTCTAGGCCTTACGGTTCAAAAGTTATTAGAATAAACATAAGTCCGACTTTGGACAGTTGGTGGCGCTAGAGGGATTAAGGTAGACACTTCAGATTGGTTAGGATGACAGCTCACACTGTCCACTATTAGTGTACCAAATTTCACAACTTTTTAGCATACGGTTCTATGGGCTGCCATAGACTTACATTGCAGGATAATAATAATAAGAAATCTAACGAATACAATAGGGGCTACGCACCTTCGGTGCTTGGCCCCTAAATATAGCTGCAAGCAGCAATGACGGGGCCAAGCACAAGCCGGCATTCAATCTCATGCCGACCTGGGTGGCAGCATCAGACCAATGGCAGTAAGCATCTAAAGACATTTCAATAAGACTTCAGTCTAAATGGCTCAAAAATCATCAATACGGTCTTTAGCACTTTGATTGAATGGTTTATCACGGTCGACCCAGAGGCAGCGCAGTAACCTCACTGATGTGTGAAACAACTAGAGTGCTCAAACTCTGCAGGCAGACTCAATTCATGGTTGACATAACACGTACTAAGTTTGGTTAGAATATATTAAAGCATTGCAGAGATATAGCCTGATATCCTTTTTTTTGCGCATTAAGTCGATTTGATTTGCGCGGTATTCGAAAACGGTTTGACCAATCATCGTAATTCTAAGAACTTTTTGTCAGGATAGTCTAAAGATGATCTGGTTCAATTTTTATGAAAATTGGAGCTACGGCCTAGGAGGAGTTCGCAAAAGTAAGTTTTTTAGAAAATTCAAAATGGCCGACTCCCAGAATAGTTGGTACGGGATAATTAGCTATGCTACGGCTCGGCATGATGCCACAAATCTACAGAGACCAGTTTTGTGATTTTTAACTTAAGCATTCTAAAGTAATAATTAAAAATGTCACATTTTTGTATCTCTGGACCACTAGGTGGCGCTGCAACAAAACTTGGCAGGCAGCCTCGAGTCATGGTTGACATAACACGTACTAAGTTTGGTTAGAATATGTTAAAGCATTGCAGAGATATAGCCTGACTTTGATTTTTGTGTGCATTAAGTCAAATTCATTTACACGGTATTCAAAACGGTTTGACTAATCAACTTTCTTTATATAACTTTTTGTCAGCATGGTCTGAAGATGTTATGATTAAATTTTGGTCAAAATTGGACAAACGGTGTGGGAGGAGTTCGAAAAAGTAGGTTTTTAAAGATAGACAACATAGCAAACGGGAAGTTTGGCCGAATAGGACATATTTGTTATCTGTGCTCTCGGCTTGCCCCAATGAACACATTAAGTCCATTTGATTTACAATAGGTTAAGAAAATCAAAAGTTATTAGCATATTTGTCAATTTGGTTATAACTTTTGACCACAAGGTGGCGCTGCCCCAAAACTTTTTGAGTACCTTTAGGGCTTGATGCCGAAGACGCATACCAAGTTTTGTAATGATGCGGCAATGCGTTCAAAAAATATACCACTTTTTGACAAAATTCAAGATGGCCGACTTCCAAAATAGTTGATATGGGCAAATTGGCTATGCTACGACTCGGTATGATGCCACGCATCTAAAGAGACCAAGTTTGTGATTTTTGGCTAAAGCATTCTGAAGTAATAATAAAAATGTCATATTTTTGTATCTCTAGACCACTAGGTGGCGCTGTGCCAAAACTCTGCACACATCCTCAAGTCATGGTTGCCATAACACCTACTAAGTTTGGTTAGAAAATATTAAAGCATTGCAGAGATATAGCCTGACTTTTATTTTTGTGATCACTTAGTCGATTTCATTTGCGTATTCGACAACGGTTTAACGAATCAACTTTCTTTATATAACTTTTTGTCAGCATAGTCTGGAGATGATGTGGTTCAATTTTCATGAAAATTGGGGCTACGGCCTAGGAGGAGTTCGCAAAAGTACGTTTTTTAGAAAATTCAAAATGGCGGAAAAACTATCATGGCGGAAAATGACGTCATATGGTGCAATCGAATCGGCTTGAGCTAAGGAATCAGAGGAAAAAAGAATTTTAATTCTAGGCCTTACGGTTCAAAAGTTATTAGCATAAACATAAGTCCAACTTTGAACAGTTGGTGGCGCTAGAGATATTGAATTAGACACTTCAAATTTGCTAGGATCAATGATTGGACTGTCCTTAATGAGTGTGCCAACTTTCATCATTTTCCCGCAAACGCTTCTATGGCCTGCCATAGACTTCCATGGCGGAAGAAGAAGAATAATAAATATAGCTGCAAGCAGCAATGACGGGGCCAAGCACAAGGCCGGCATTAAACCTCATGCCGACATGGCCGGCAGCATCAGACCAACGGCAGTAAGCATATAAAGACATTTCAATAAGACTTTAGTCTAAATGGCCGAAAAATCATCAATACGGTCTTTAGCACTTTGATAGAATGGTTTATCACGGTCGACCAGTAACCAAACTGATGTGTGAAACAACTAGAGTGCTCAAACTCTGCAGGCAGACTCAATGTGTTGATGGCCGGCAGCATCAGACCAATGGCAGTAAGCAGTTAAAGACATTTCAATAAGACTTCAGTCGAAATGGCTCAAAATTCATCAATACGGTCTTTAGCACTTTGATTGAATGGTTTATCACGGTCGACCTAGAGGCAGCGCAGTAACCACACTGATGTGTTGATGGCCGCAGCATTAGACCAACGGCAGTAAGCAGTTAAAGACATTTCAATAAGACTTCATTCTAAATGGCCGGAAAATCACCAATACGGTCTTTAGCACTTTGATTGAATGGTTTATCATGGTCGACCAGTAACCAAACTGATGTGTGAAACAACTAGAGTGCTCAAACTCCGCAGGCAGACTCAATGTGTTGATGGCTGGCAGCATCAGACCAATGGCAGTAAGTATCTAAAGACATTTCAGTAAGACTTCAGTCTAAATGGCCAAAAATCATCAATACGGTCTTTAGCACTTTGATTGAATGGTTTATCACGTCCGATCCAGAGGCAGCGCTGTAACCAAACTGATGTGTCAAACAACTAGAGTGCTCAAACTCTGCAGGCAGACTCAATGTGTTGATGGCTGGCAGCATCAGACCAATGGCAGTAAGTATCTAAAGACATTTCAGTAAGACTTCAGTCTAAATGGCCAAAAATGCCAATACGGTCTTTAGCACTTTGATTGAATGGTTTATCACGTCCGATCCAGAGGCAGCGCTGTAACCAAACTGATGTGTGAAACAACTAAGGTCCTCAAACTCTGCAGTCAGACTCAAGTCATGGTTGCCATAACAATTACTAAGTTTGGTTAGAATATATTAAAGCATTGCAGAGATATAGCCCAACTTTTATTTTTGTGCGCACTAAGTTGATTTCATTTGCGCAGTATTTGACAACGGTTTGACTAATCAACTTTCTTTTAATAACTTTTTGTCATCATAGTCTGAAGAAGATCTGGTTCAATTTTGGTGAAAATCGGACAAACGGTGTGGGAGGAGTTCAAAAAGTAGGTTTTTAAAGAAAGACAACATGGCAAACAGGATGTTTGTCCGAATAAGACATATTTGGTATCTGTGCTCTCGGCTTGATCCAGTGAACACATTAAGACCATTTGTTTTACAATAGGTTAACGTAATAAAAAGTTATTAGCATACTTATTGATTTGGGTTATAACTTTTGACCACAAGGTGGCGCTGCCCCAAAACTTTTGAGTACCTTCAGGGCTTGGTCGAAGACGCATACCAAGTTTTGTAATGATGCAGCAATGCGTTCAAAAATATAGCACTTTTTGACAATATTCATAATGGCCGACGCCAAAATGGCCGATATGGGAAAATTTGGTATCGCAGGACTCGCATGACGCACTGAATCTAAAGAGACCAGTTTTATGATTTTTGGCAAAAGCGTTCAGAAGATATAAGCAAATAATTCACTTTTTCATATCTCCTGACCACTAGGAGGCGCTGCGCCAAAACTCTGCAGGCATCCTCAAATCTTAGTTGCAGTAACATGTACTAAGTTTGGTTAGAATATGTTAAAGCATTGCAGAGATATAGCCTGACTTTCATTTTTATGCGCATTAAGTCAATTTTATTTGCGCGGTATTCAAAAATGGTTTGACGAATCAACTTTCTTTTAATAACTTTTTGTCAGCATAGCCGGAAGATGATCTGGTTCAATTTTCGTGATAATCGGACAAACGGCCTAGGAGGAGTTCGCAAAAGTACATTTTTTAGAAAATTCAAAATGGCGGAAAAACTATCATGGCGGAAAATGACGTCATAGGGTGCACTCGAATCGGCTTGAGCTAAGGAATCAGAGGAAAAAAGAATTTTAATTCTAGGCCTTACGGTTCAAAAGTTATTAACATAAACATAAGTCGAACTTTGGACAGTTGGTGGCGCTAGAGGGATTAAGGTAGACACTTCAAATTTGTTAGGATGACAGCTGACACTGTCCACTATGAGTGTGCCAAATTTCACAACTTTTTAGCATACGGTTCTATGGGCTGCCATAGACTTACATTGCAGGATAATAATAATAAGAAATCTAACGAATACAATAGGGGCTACGCACCTTCGGTGCTTGGCCCCTAAATATAGCTGCAAGCAGCAATGACGGGGCCAAGCACAAGGCCGGCATTAAACCTCATGCCGACATGGCCGGCAGCATCAGACCAACGGCAGTAAGCATATAAAGACATTTCAATAAGACTTCAGTCTAAATGGCCGAAAAATCATCAATACGGTCCTTAGCACTTTGATTGAATGGTTTATCACGTCCGATCCAGAGGCAGCGCAGTAACCAAACTGATGTGTTGATGGCGGCAGCATCAGACCAACGGCAGTAAGCAGTTAAAGACATTTCAATAAGACTTCAGTCTAAATGGCTGAAAAATCATCAATACGGTCTTTAGCACTTTGATTGAATGGTTTAACACGGTCGACCTAGAGGCAGCGCTGTAACCAAACTGATGTGTGAAACAACTAGAGTGCTCAAACTCTGCAGGCAGACTCAATGTGTTGATGGCTGGCAGCATCAGACCAATGGCAGTAAGTATCTAAAGACATTTCAACAAGACTTCAGTCTAAATGGCTGAAAAATCATCAATATGGTCTTTAGCACTTTGATTGAATGGTTTATCACGGTCGACCTAGAGGCAGCGCTGTAACCAAACTGATGTGTGAAACAACTAGAGTGCTCAAACTCTGCAGGCAGCCTCAAGTCATGGTTGACATAACACGTACTAAGTTTGGTTAGAAAATATTAAAGTATTGCAGAGATATAGCCTGACTTTTATTCTTGTGCGCACTAAGTTGATTTCATTTGCGCAGTATTCGACAACGGTTTGACGAATCAACTTTCTTTTAATAACTTTTTGTCATCATAGTCTGAAGAAGATCTGGTTCAATTTTGGTGAAAATCGGACAAACGGTGTGAGGAGTTCGAAAAAGTAGGTTTTTAAAGAAAGACAACATGGCAAACAGGACGTTTGTCCGAATAGGACATATTTGGAATCTGTGCTCGGCTTGATCCAGTGAACACATTAAGACCATTTGTTTTACAATAGGTTAACGTAATAAAAAGTTATTAGCATATTTATTGATTGGGGGTATAACTTTTGACCACAAGGTGGCGCTGCCCCAAAACTTTTTGAGTACCTTCAGGGCTTGGTCCCGAAGACACATACCAAGTTTCATAATGATGCAGCAATGCGTTCAAAAATCTAGCTTTTTTTGACAATATTCATAATGGCCGACGCTCAAAATGGCCGATATGGGAAAATTTGGTATCGCAGGACTCGGCATGACGCACTGAATCTAAAGAGACCAGTTTTATGATTTTTGGCAAAAGCGTTCAGAAGATATAAACAAATAATTCAGTTTTTCATATCTCCTGACCACTAGGAGGCGCTGCGCCAAAACTCTGCAGGCATCCTCAAATTTTAGTTGCAATAACATGTACTAAGTTTGGTGAGAATATGTTAAAGCATTGCAGAGATATAGCCTGACTTTCATTTTTATGCTCATAAAGTCAATTTTATTTGCGCGGTATTCGAAAACGGTTTGACGAATCAACTTTCTTTTAATAACTTTTAGTCAACATAATCTGAAGATGATCTGGTTCAATTTTCGTGAAAATCGGGGCTATGGCCTAGGAGGAGTTCGCAAAAGTACGTTTTTTAGAAAATTCAAAATGGCGGAAAAACTATCATGGCGGAAAATGACGTCATAGGGTGCAATCGAATCGTCATGAGCTAAGGAATCAGAGGAAAAAAGAATTTTAATTCTAGGCCTTACGGTTCAAAAGTTATTGACATAAACATAAGTCCAACTTTGGACAGTTGGTGGCGCTAGAGGGATTAAGGTAGACACTTCAGATTGGTTAGGATGACAGCTCACACTGTCCACTATGAGTGTACCAAATTTCACAACTTTTTAGCATACGGTTCTATGGGCTGCCATAGACTTACATTGCAGGATAATAATAATAAGAAATCTAACGAATACAATAGGGGCTACGCACCTTCGGTGCTTGGCCCCTAATAATAAGAAATCTAACGAATACAATAGGGGCTACGCACCTTCGGTGCTTGGCCCCTAATAATAATAATAATAATAATAATAATAATAAATATAGCTGCAAGCAGCAATGACGGGGCCAAGCACAAGGCCAGCATTAAACCTCATGCCGACATGGCCGGCAGCATCAGACCAACGGCAGTAAGCATATAAAGACATTTCAATAAGACTTTAGTCTAAATGGCCGAAAAATCATCAATACGGTCTTTAGCACTTTGATTGAATGGTTTATCACGGTCGACCAGTAACCAAACTGATGTGTGAAACAACTAGAGTGCTCAAACTCTGCAGGCAGACTCAATGTGTTGATGGCTGGCAGCATCAGACCAATGGCAGTAAGCAGTTAAATACATTTCAATAAGACTTCAGTCTAAATGACTGAAA
This sequence comes from Neodontobutis hainanensis, assembly GCA_024349245.1. Lineage (NCBI taxonomy): Eukaryota > Metazoa > Chordata > Actinopteri > Gobiiformes > Odontobutidae > Neodontobutis > Neodontobutis hainanensis. Next base: position 2,776,894 of record JALDNG010000012.1, on the reverse strand, counting down.
AATCATCAATACGGTCTTTAGCACTTGGATTGAATGGTTTATCACGTCCAATCCAGAGGCAGCGCAGTAACCAAACTGATGTGTTGATGGCCGGCAGCATTAGACCAACGGCAGTAAGCAGTTAAAGACATTTCTATAAGACTTCATTCTAAATGGCGGAAAATCACCAATACGGTCTTTAGCACTTTGATTGAATGGTTTATCACGGTCGACCAGTAACCAAACTGATGTGTGAAACAACTAGAGTGCTCAAACTCTGCAGGCAGACTCAATGTGTTGATGGCTGGCAGCATCAGACCAATGGCAGTAAGTATCTAAAGACATTTCAGTAAGACTTCAGTCTAAATGGCCAAAAATCATCAATACGGTCTTTAGCACTTTGATTGAATGGTTTATCACGCCCAATCCAGAGGCAGCGCTGTAACCAAACTGATGTGTGAAACAACTAAGGTCCTCAAACTCTGCAGGCAGACTCAAGTTATGGTTGCCATAACAATTACTAAGTTTGGTTAGAATATATTAAAGCATTGCAGAGATATAGCCCGACTTTTATTTTTGTGCTCACTAAGTTGATTTCATTTGCGCAGTATTTGACAACGGTTTGACGAATCAACTTTCTTTTAATAACTTTTTGTCACCATAGTCTGAAGAAGATCTGGTTCAATTTTGGTAAAAATCGGACAAACGGTGTGGGAGGAGTTCGAAAAAGTAGGTTTTTAAAGAAAGACAACATGGCAAACAGGACGTTTGTCCGAATAGGACATATTTGGTATCTGTGCTCTCGGCTTGATCCAGTGAACACATTAAGACCATTTGTTTTACAATAGGTTAACATAATAAAAAGTTATTAGCATATTTATTGATTTGGGTTATAACTTTTGACCACAAGGTGGCGCTGCCCCAAAACTTTTTGAGTACCTTCAGGGCTTGGTCCCAAAGACGCATACCAAGTTTTGTAATGATGCGGCAATGCGTTCAAAAAATATAGCACTTTTTGACAATATTCATAATGGCCGACGCTCAAAATGGCCGATATGGGAAAATTTGGTATCGCAGGACTCGGCATGACGCACTGAATCTAAAGAGACCAGTTTTATGATTTTTGGCAAAAGCGTTCAGAAGATATAAGCAAATAATTCACTTTTTCATATCTCCTGACCACTAGGAGGCGCTGCGCCAAAACTCTGCAGGCATCCTCAAATCTTAGTTGCAATAACATGTACTAAGTTTGGTTAGAATATGTTAAAGCATTGCAGAGATATGGCCCGACTTTCATTTTTGTGCGCATTAAGTCAATTTTATTTGCGCGGTTTTCGAAAACGGTTTGACGAATCAACTTTCTTTTAATAACTTTTTGTCAGCATAGTCTGAAGATGATCTGGTTCAATTTTCGTGATAATCGGACAAACGGCCTAGGAGGAGTTCGCAAAAGTACATTTTTTAGAAAATTCAAAATGGCGGAAAAACTATCATGGCGGAAAATGACGTCATAGGGTGCAATCGAATCGTCATGAGCGAAGGAATCAGAGGAAAAAAGAATTTTAATTCTAGGCCTTACGGTTCAAAAGTTATTAACATAAACATAAGTCCAACTTTGGACAGTTGGTGGCGCTAGAGGGATTAAGGTAGACACTTCAAATTTGTTAGGATGACAGCTGACACTGTCCACTATGAGTGTACCAATTTTCACAACTTTTTAGCATACGGTTCTATGGCCTACCATAGACTCCCATGCGGAATAATAAGAAGAAGAAATCTAACGGATTCAATAGGGTCTACGCACCTTCGGTGCTTGGCCCCTAATAATAATAATAATAATAATAATAATAAATATAGCTGCAAGCAGCAATGACGGGGCCAAGCACAAGGCCGGCATTAAACCTCATGCCGACATGGCCGGCAGCATCAGACCAACGGCAGTAAGCATATAAAGACATTTCAATAAGACTTTAGTCTAAATGGCCGAAAAATCATCAATACGGTCTTTAGCACTTTGATAGAATGGTTTATCACGGTCGACCAGTAACCAAACTGATGTGTGAAACAACTAGAGTGCTCAAACTCTGCAGGCAGACTCAATGTGTTGATGGCCGGCAGCATCAGACCAATGGCAGTAAGCAGTTAAAGACATTTCAATAAGACTTCAGTCGAAATGGCTCAAAATTCATCAATACGGTCTTTAGCACTTTGATTGAATGGTTTATCACGGTCGACCTAGAGGCAGCGCAGTAACCACACTGATGTGTTGATGGCGGCAGCATTAGACCAACGGCAGTAAGCAGTTAAAGACATTTCAATAAGACTTCATTCTAAATGGCGGAAAATCACCAATACGGTCTTTAGCACTTTGATTGAATGGTTTATCATGGTCGACCAGTAACCAAACTGATGTGTGAAACAACTAGAGTGCTCAAACTCCGCAGGCAGACTCAATGTGTTGATGGCTGGCAGCATCAGACCAATGGCAGTAAGTATCTAAAGACATTTCAGTAAGACTTCAGTCTAAATGGCCAAAAATCATCAATACGGTCTTTAGCACTTTGATTGAATGGTTTATCACGTCCGATCCAGAGGCAGCGCTGTAACCAAACTGATGTGTCAAACAACTAGAGTGCTCAAACTCTGCAGGCAGACTCAATGTGTTGATGGCTGGCAGCATCAGACCAATGGCAGTAAGTATCTAAAGACATTTCAGTAAGACTTCAGTCTAAATGGCCAAAAATCAATACGGTCTTTAGCACTTTGATTGAATGGTTTATCACGTCCGATCCAGAGGCAGCGCTGTAACCAAACTGATGTGTGAAACAACTAAGGTCCTCAAACTCTGCAGTCAGACTCAAGTCATGGTTGCCATAACAATTACTAAGTTTGGTTAGAATATATTAAAGCATTGCAGAGATATAGCCCAACTTTTATTTTTGTGCGCACTAAGTTGATTTCATTTGCGCAGTATTTGACAACGGTTTGAGAATCAACTTTCTTTTAATAACTTTTTGTCATCATAGTCTGAAGAAGATCTGGTTCAATTTTGGTGAAAATCGGACAAACGGTGTGGGAGGAGTTCAAAAAGTAGGTTTTTAAAGAAAGACAACATGGCAAACAGGATGTTTGTCCGAATAAGACATATTTGGTATCTGTGCTCTCGGCTTGATCCAGTGAACACATTAAGACCATTTGTTTTACAATAGGTTAACGTAATAAAAGTTATTAGCATACTTATTGATTTGGGTTATAACTTTTGACCACAAGGTGGCGCTGCCCCAAAACTTTTGAGTACCTTCAGGGCTTGGTCCCGAAGACGCATACCAAGTTTTGTAATGATGCAGCAATGCGTTCAAAAAATATAGCACTTTTGACAATATTCATAATGGCCGACGCTCAAAATGGCCGATATGGGAAAATTTGGTATCGCAGGACTCGGCATGACGCACTGAATCTAAAGAGACCAGTTTTATGATTTTTGGCAAAAGCGTTCAGAAGATATAAGCAAATAATTCACTTTTTCATATCTCCTGACCACTAGGAGGCGCTGCGCCAAAACTCTGCAGGCATCCTCAAATCTTAGTTGCAGTAACATGTACTAAGTTTGGTTAGAATATGTTAAAGCATTGCAGAGATATAGCCTGACTTTCATTTTTATGCGCATTAAGTCAATTTTATTTGCGCGGTATTCAAAAATGGTTTGACGAATCAACTTTCTTTTAATAACTTTTTGTCAGCATAGCCGGAAGATGATCTGGTTCAATTTTCGTGATAATCGGACAAACGGCCTAGGAGGAGTTCGCAAAAGTACATTTTTTAGAAAATTCAAAATGGCGGAAAAACTATCATGGCGGAAAATGACGTCATAGGGTGCACTCGAATCGGCTTGAGCTAAGGAATCAGAGGAAAAAAGAATTTTAATTCTAGGCCTTACGGTTCAAAAGTTATTAACATAAACATAAGTCGAACTTTGGACAGTTGGTGGCGCTAGAGGGATTAAGGTAGACACTTCAAATTTGTTAGGATGACAGCTGACACTGTCCACTATGAGTGTGCCAAATTTCACAACTTTTTAGCATACGGTTCTATGGGCTGCCATAGACTTACATTGCAGGATAATAATAATAAGAAATCTAACGAATACAATAGGGGCTACGCACCTTCGGTGCTTGGCCCCTAATAATAATAATAATAATAATAAACTATAAATACTGACAAAATGTAAGCTGCTGTTATTTAACAAATAGCCTACCAATCAAAGTGGGGTCATTTATTTATTTTTTAAGACTTAGTGGCTTAAGTCCTCTGGTATGTATGTCTATTGAGTCACTTAAACTTTGGTAGGCCTGTGTTCTAATGTTTACGCTGTAACAGAAACCCCTATGCTACCTTCACTAAATGTGCTTAAAATCTATTTTAAAACATTAAAAAATAAAAGGGTCAATTTTATTCACGTGAATAAAAGTTTCATCTCAAGTGCTGTCAACCTATAATGAATAAGACAAGACAAGGGCTTAACAGACTGCACTAGACAACATCCCCTGTCCTTAGACCCTCCATCAGGGTGAGGAAAAACTCAAAAAAAAACCCAGCCGGAAAAAAAGAGAAACCTCAGGGAGAACCACAGAAGGAGGGATCCACTCCCAGGATGGACAGGCCGTGCAAGAATGTGATAGGCAAATGAGATTAATTTTTATTTATTATATACATCTCAAAACAACAAAACATGTAATACATCTTTGACATTAAATACTGATAAAAGTATCTGAGGTATCCCAGTCACACAACTTAGTTTTTGAAAAAATGTTTGATTTACTAGTGGTCTGGGCATTCAGGACCGACCAGTAGGTGGCGCTAAAATTAACAGAGGCGGGGAATCAGGCACTGTACTGTATAACAAACTCAGAAGAAGTGTGGAGAAACCAAAAGAAACAGGAAAAAGAAGAAGAAGAACACGGAAAATACGGTACCACAATGACTACTACCAGGCGACTTAGCAAGGTAAAATTGTCAAACTGTCGAATTTCTAGTACTTTTACCTATTTTTAAATAACATATACCCTCTTTGTGTGTAGAGTAACATAAACCTAAAGAGATACAGCTCCTTCTCTCCGTTAAAATTGAATTAAGGTGTTACAGTTTTTTTATGATGATTCATACCTGTAATGTAAATTTGAGTCAAAGTGTAAACGTAGTCATTAGAAAGCGATTAGAAGTGACCGAGATATTTGTACCTTAAATCATTTATAATCTGCATTACTGGAAACAATTATATTTTTTACTGTTGTCAGTTTCTGGTTCAGTAGAAAGAAGAAATGTGTTGTAGTTGAACTCCTATCAGTTTTATAAAAGTTAAGTTTTCAATTTCAATTTTGCTCAAACTGAGACCCAACATTCTGTCCTTTTTTCTTTAGGGTTTTATTGTAGTGTGTTGCTTTGTGTGTGCACAAACCGAGAATCATGTCAGTTTCCTATTCATTAAGTTGTAAATGCAGAAGTAAGATATAAAAGGTGTGAAGAAAACATTGAAATAGAGTAATAAACATTGTAACACAGAAGCAAATGTGAAACTGCTAAAGAAGAACTTTGAAATTCAGTAAATGGGTTTGTGGTTTGGGTATAACTTTTTGGAAATCAAGTGCTGTGTTTACTGTCCACCTCTGTCTAAGTGTGCTGTGAACACTGCTCACAGGCAATGAGTAGCAGGATCTTTGCTAAAACTGCCTATGTAATCTTATCAAAACTGTGTTTTTGTTTTCAACAGGAACTTGAAGACATTCGCAATTCAGGAATGAAACATTTCCGTAACATACAAGTGGATGAGTCCAATATGTTGAACTGGCAGGGGCTTATAGTTCCTGTAAGTACAGAGTCTAAGAAAATGATTTAAATGTAATCATATATGTTATGATGCAGACATATTTTCTAAATACTCAAATGTTTTCTCTTTCCAGGATTGTCATCCATATGACAAAGGAGCATTTCGGATTGAGATTGTCTTCCCTGCAGAATACCCTTTTAAACCACCTAAAATCACCTTCAAGACAAAAATCTACCATCCCAACATTGATGAAAAGGGCCAGGTCTGCCTACCTATTATAAGTGTTGAGAACTGGAAACCAGCCACTAGAACCAACCAAGGTGTGAAAACGAGCCGTGCAGTTTCACAACTCTTCATTGTTCGTCTTCATATTGTTAGGAATGTTGTGGAAGACAAAAATTATACATTTTGCTTTGAGAGTCATATACTGAAAAGGCAGACAGAGTTGGAATGTCTTTTTTCACTATTTAAAACGGTGTCCACCTGTATGCTATTCCAGTTGTCTAGAGATATAGAAAAATTGTTGAGACCTAACATGTCCTTTCCTGTCTCTTGTAGTGATTCAGTGCCTCATTGCTCTAGTGAATGTCCCACAGCCTGAGCATCCCCTGAGGGCAGACCTGGCGGAAGAATACTCAAAAGATCGTGCAAAGTTTATGAGGAATGCTGAGGAGTTCACAAAAAAACACAGTGAAAAGCGACCTGTGGACTAAGACCATATCACTGGCACATGGCTTATGGCCTCTTTTTGTTTGTCCACCCTGTCTTATCTGACTTATCATGCCTAAAAACACAGAGAGACTATTGTCCAACGTTGTTTAGCACCCACCACTCAGTAAGACACCAATTACAGTTTCACTTTCACTCTGGCAACTTTGACTGTATAAGCAAGCTATGGCCTCTAGGTGTCAACCTTTTGGCGGTTTCTAGTGATGTCTTTAGTCCAAAACCAGAAACGTTGTCTTAGATATGATAAAACATACTAAGAATTGTCATAAAGATTTCAATCACAATACCCATGTGAACCTGTAGTTGTTTACAGATTGTATGTTTTCTTTTAGAATATATTGGTCTTTCGTGTTGTTTATGCCTCTCACAAATGTTTTATTTTTCCCCTTTTATGCACTGTACTGTGAAATGTTGCAGACAAAAAAATTAAGTTTTATGACTGATGCAAAAAAACTGAGAAACAAGTTTATAAAATGCATCAAAACATGTTTTATTTGTACTGTTTTATATTTTCTAATGTTTGGGGATTGTCCCTCCTTCCATACTGTCTACTGGCTTTACACATTTGGCAAAACTGAGATTTTTACATATTGATTTTTTCCAGTCATTTTCCCAATAATTGTCCATACCTCCCCAAACTTAATTTTCCTGACAATAGATGATAAGAACTTTCTCCAAGCAGTCCTCTTTGATGACTTTATTATTCTCCTTGCCTGTGCCCTTTTTCATTGATATTCTTTTTCTTGGTTACAGTGTTTTCTTAGATATAATCATTCCACCATGGGACCCTTTTCTTTGTCCCACCTCCTTTGCTTCTGCAAATCCATTGCAATGAGGCATTAAAGATCGGGCTTAGGGGTTCCTCGGTGGATCACCATGTGCTCAAGAGACCCGGGTTTCATTCCCTCTCGGGTCATTTCCCTGATGATGTTCCCCTCTATTTCACTCTGTTTCCTGTCTGTCAACTATCTTATCAAATAAAGGTTAAAAGGCTTAAAAAATCTTGCTTAACTTTACACTTTTCCGTGCACTGTCAGTTTTTCACCCGCCTCTGAGCAGCAAGCGGGAATCTTTCCCCAGTCTGCCTTGGCAAAACTTTCCATTATATATCCTCTAGGTGAGTACACAAAGTTTATACTATGGCAGATAGGAAAATGTTATTTAGGATACTATATTTGCAAAAATTTGCTATGCTTCCCGAGACTAGTTTTATATCTAAGCACAATCCTCTGTTCCTTGTTACAACTATTCTGGTTGTTCTACCATCATTTAAACAGACAAGGGCTCTCTCCTCTATGAGCTCCTCTACTACCACCCTTTGAATCAGTGGTTGCTTTACCAAAGTGCATTGTGAGCATTTCACCAAGTCTTAAAAAAGTTTCTGCACCTATCACTGTACTCTTAGTTACATATAGTATAGTGTATCTAAAGAATATTAAGCAGCCACCACCATGAGTATCATTTAACATTTCCTGTATAATTAAAGAAAATGCATGGCAATGGTAATAAAATGCAGGCTTTTATGTTTGAGGAGAGTAAAGGTCATATGACTTTGAACAGACTATATTCAGAATTAAAATATTTTTTATAGTTATGTACTGAATGTTAGTAGCATCACAGGTTAAAAACTGAAAGATCAGTGTTAAGATAGAAATAACTGAATATTAAACTTAACATTGACTAATTATGTAATTTTATAAAATTGTAATTTATTTGGACCCACTCTGGCCCTAGGTGCACTAGCAGCAGTGGCCGCTCCTTGGTGGCGTATAGGAGGAAATGCCCAACAAACCCCTTCAGGAACAGGTCATCGTCTATGTACCCCACCTGGGACTTCCCATAGAGGGCGTTGGGGACCCCATCCTTGTTGTAGGGCCCCCGAGGATATCCCCCCATGTAGATAATAAATGGGGGGACATCCTCCCCAGCCGCGTTGAAGCAGGCCAGGACTGTGACGTGGTCCCGGTGCTATGGGCTTGCTTGTAGGCATTTGTAGGCAACTGGCAGCATACACACAGTACGCTGCCAGGGATTCTCATCTTCAGGGGTGAGAAGTGGCCTCTGACCATGAACACAGTCAGAGGCCACCCTTCCTCTGACTCGGCCATTCAGACTGGACCTAAGGACCCCAAACTGAGCAGCTGCCTGCCTGATAGTGAGTCTGCCTGCTTCCACCTCCTACTTGGCTTGTGCCATGGCCTCCGGGGCCCATTTTCTAGTCTTCCTCTCCCTTTTTTTCAGCTGCCTAATTTGGCATCTGTTAATTTACAAAAAAGGAGAATATAAACACAGTTAAAGAGGGATGTCTAAAATAAATATATAAAAACATATTAAAAATTATTTTAGCACAAGCAAAAATTAAACAGGTTACCTTTTTAACAAAGTTTTCTCCATTTATAATCTTGAAAGTCCTGAAAATCACTCACACATCTCAAACCTACATTCTATCTCTGTTCTTACCTTTTCTTCTATTTTTCTTATAATTTCTTTCTTCTTCCACCTTCCTTTCTCTTTACTTCCTTTCTCTTTGTTTCTTTTTTTCTTTTCACCTTTCCTTCTCTTTCCTTTCTTTGTTTCTCCTTCCTTGTTTTATTATTTGCTTTCTTGTTTTCCTTATATCTTTCGCCTCTTTCTTCAGCACATTTAATAAGCTACATTTTGGATCCCGTTCTGAAAATGAAACCCATCCTCTCAAGATTCACTCACACAGACACACACAAAAAGAATTTCAATTCACTCAAACATCCTCCTCATGTAAACAAAGGGTAAAATACAGAAAACAGTGGATTACCTACATTTATCTCCATATTGTTTAGAAGGCTGAAGGTGTGGAATAAATGGGACTTTACCGAAACACATATAAACACATATTCTTTATTCTTTTATTTACATTTTCTGGACCCCTTACGGTGAGGAACGTTAACTAAGTGGACCTCAATAGATTTTAGTTGAAGACCCTGGCTTGCTCTAGTGAATGTCCCACAGCCTAAGCGTCCCCTGATGGCAGACCGGGCGGAGGAATACTCAAAAGATCGTGCAAAGTGAGGAGTTTCCAAAAAAACACGGTGAGCGACCTATGAATCAAGACCATAACACTGGCACATGGCCTTTTTTGTTTGCCCACCCTGTCTTATCTGACTTCTCACGCCTAAAAACACAGAGACTCTATTGTTCAGCGACACCTATTACAGTTTCACTTTCACTCTGGCAACGATGACTGTATAAGCAAGCTATTGCCTCTAGGTGTCACCTTTTGGCTGTTTCTAGTAATGTCTTTAGTCAGAAACCAGAAAAGTAATGCTAAGAATTGTCATATTTCAGTCACTAAACCCATGTGAACCTGTAGTAGTTTACAGGTTTTCTTTTAAAATATATTGCATTTTTGTGTTGTTTATGTATCTCACACTTTTCTCTTTTCCATTTTCTCCCATCGAGGGTGAGTCTAACTTGTCAGACTTGTGAGGTGCAGATAATTACAGAACCTCAATCAAAAAACAAGATTAACCATGAAGGCTTCATTGATGTATTTACCAAAAATATTTTTCTTTATATTGGTATAAAAATTCTTAATGACAGAATAGAATACATTATGATTGTAGGAAGTCCTCTTGAAATAGATGGAGAAAAAGATGTTGCAATTAGATAAATATCTATCAATTTGCGTTCTCAAAGCTACCATCAACGTTAATTAAACTAAAATGAAAAGAATCCGAAAAGCATAAATACTTCAGAGAATACCTCTGGACATACTCAGTACAGACAAACATGTAATATTGTCATGTTTATTATGGTTAGGGTTACAGTGAAGACCTTAATGTGAGGTAGACTTCCCTTCAACAGCACTGAAGATTGATGATGTATAGAACAAAAAGAGAAACGGCCTGCTCTGTAACAGGGACCAAGGGTGCACCTTACACATGGGTAATCCTGAGCAGTGCGGTTTTATTTTTTGAACTGGGAGACCGGAGATGGGACTTTGATGTCCTGTCCTTTCTCTAGTTTCTTTTCGCAATCAATCAGATAGTTGACCCCATCGACAAGAAGCTGGACCAACTCCACCTAATGACACAAATAAAAGATGGAGTTAATTTAAACACCATAAAGTTGACCATTTCTGACCATGCAAGTAATCAATATTCACCTCAGACTTGCCCAGACGGTCATTGTTAGAGATGTCAAAAGTATCTCCTGTTGCCGCTGTGTCCACGCCCCCGGTGCCTCTTTTCTGAAGCCGCAGGTTTTCCAGTATTTTGGAGAAACGTGGGTCCTATAAAGCAATATAATAATAAAGGCTCCATTCAAATGCAAAGTCCTGTTAGATCATAAAACAGGTAGAGTTTTAAACAAAACTATCTTGGGAAAGGTTCCAGATTTCATCTGTTTGTTTATTTACTCTGGGAAAATGTAAATAGTTTAAATTCTGTTGGTGTAGCACCTGTGTAGATGTGTGTTACCTTGCTAAGTTTTGGCAGCCTAACATGTACTCCTGCTCTAAGACCAGTGCCCAGGTTGGAGGGACATGTGAGGATGTATCCAAGATGCTCGTTCCACATGAATTCCCAACCTCTCTCCTGGATCAGATGCTCCACCTTTGTGACAATACACATGATGTTGGCCATCAATGCACATACACATAAGCATTGTGGATACTTTATATTTTGTACTGCCAAAAATAGATGTTATAAAACCAGTTTGTGCATAATGCTTTATATTCTAACCCACTGTACCTGTTTGAGTCCTCTGCAGAACCTCTCAAACACCCTCTTCATGTTGCCTCCCTTCTCCATAGAAATGACTCTGGTGTGGTCCTCCTCGTTGATCCAGATCAAGAAGGTCTTCTCATTGTTGTGCCTGAGGAGATCAGTGAGGGCAACTAAATAAAGAGCTCTTCAGGTAATACACCGCTGCCATTCCTGAGCATGACTCATGACAGAAATAGAGTAACACATTTTATAGACACTCATATTCATGCTGCAAATCTATTTAAGTCAAAACACTTCTGAAGCCAACTTTTTAAACTCTAACCACAATGTTCTTTTTTCTTTTCATTGTCTTTGCAGATGGTTGAATAATTATATTAATTGACATCATGGGTATCTTGTTATTTTTGTGAGAATGCCACACTACAAACAACATGCAGCAGAACACAATTTTTTGACCCTACCAGATGCCCCTGGCGTCTGGCCAGTCTCTGGCCATAAAGGCACAGGTCAACAATGGAGACACAGGCTTGTCAAACAGGAAGTGGTCCTAATGGTAGGATCAGTAAAGAGGGTAGAGCCAGAATGAGAGGGGTAGTAGAAGTAGATACTAAGTACATTCATAAGACACTGTATTTGTTGGGGTTTTGCCACAGGGATAAGGTTTATAAAGATTGAACTTGAAGCATTTGTCACTATTAAATGGGAAATACTAGCACTTTCTTTATCTGTTTTGTTTACAATATGATTTGGAAGTTTTATTGGATTGTGATGACATGTTAGCTTATTTGCCTTACCAGATTCCTCTGGCATCGGGCCAGTCCTGAGCCATAAAGGCCGAGGTGAGCAATGGAGACACAGGTTTGTCAAAAAGGAAGTGGTCCTGGCCACACAAATGTGTCAGAGGAGAAAGATCAAACATAGTAATTATCTATTCTATGGGCTGGGTGTGTCAAAGATTTTTAATCCTTTCTATATAAATTTATTTGCATTTTGGGGATAGTACAAGTATAGATAATTTGAAACCCTTAAAGAGAGAGTGAGGGGATGATATTGAGCAAGTGGAGGTGAGCTGGGATTTGGACCTGGGTTGCTCCAATGTGTATGTGGCAGATGACTTGTTTATTATAAAGACACTTGTATACAATCTTTCCTAACTTACATCAATGAGCTGCTGCTGCTCCTGTTCTGTCATATCTCCCAGGCTGTAGTAGCGTCCAGCCAAGTCATCTTTCAAACCTGCCAGAGCGGTCACAACCACACGTTCCACCTCACGCCGCTCAGCCCTGGAGCAAGCTGGGGGCAGGCTTAGTCCTCGAATACTGCGCCCTGTCCGCACACGAGATGACAACACATAGTTCTCATCAAAAATGCCGTTGGTAATCTGAAGAAGAGACATGTCATTTGGTAAGAACGCTAGACTAGGTAAGCTGATTAAATTTCTTGTCAAAAAGGGCACCTTGGATGCATCCAGGTCCGTTGGGTGTTTCATAGTTCTTGGATCATAGCCATTGTGTCTGTCGATGATGACAGGGTTAAAGAGGTCAGCAAACACCTAGAAAAAAGTTTAACAAAAATGTAGTAGTATTTGAAGTATTTAAAACATGGCAAATATTTTAAACAGCTACACAAAATTCTGAATGCTGACCTCGTAGCTTTCCTCGTCTCCAGCAACGCACCCCACCGTCTTGATGAAGGGGTGACCGGGGTTGTCCACTCCCGTTTGGATGCACTGGTCCAGGGTCCAGTTGTTGGGAGTGACCTTGTCCCTCAGTTTGGCGTAAACAGCTGGAGACAGAGCTGAAGCCATGCAGTTGTTATGTTTCCTCAGATCAGGGAAGTCAGAGCTAAAGCAGGGACCAGATGGAAAATTTAGTCATTCAGAAACTTCTGAATAACTTGTTGAATGCAAATCATGCTACCATTTCAACCTTTAAATCTGAATTTTGGAAGCTACTGAGTAGAAGGCAAGGCAAGTCCAGCTTCAAAAGTATTGCAGCTTCTTAAATACCAGCTGAAATATTTTACACATCATTAGGTAGTGGCCCACAAAGCAGCTGCACAGTTCCAGTCCATTCAAGGCTCTTGTTTTTCAGCACTGAAGCTCAATAATGCATTCATCATCACATCCTACTTAAACGATAATATCAGATTAATTATAAAAAACAACCAAGACATTGCCTGTACACACTTCCATGTGCTTTTACTCTGTTGATAGCGGTCTAAATCTAGATGAAAGTGTGTGTTGTAAAGTGTTTGACATTGAAAGTCAGTCAAAGGCAGTGCAGATGAAACCTGAGAATGTCAGTGATCATGCAGGCCTGAATCTGTGCTACCGCAGTGACCTGTTGAGCTTTTGAGCCTTAGATGATCACTCCTGCCACATTCATAAACTTCTGTAAAAGGCATTATGTCATTGTATGTATTTTAGATCCATATACATACTTTTATAGTATTAATATTAATAATGTCACTGTCCTTATGCTTTTGTTGTGGTGACAGCAATGAGTAATTTATTTTGGAATTAGCTGGGGTGCATTAAGCAAATAGAATTAGAGGTGTAGAGTCCATCCATAGCACTTAATATTTCAGATGTCCTTTAAATGTATATCATACATCAGTCTGTGTGGTCTCACCTGGGAGGATATAGTTTCTTTCTTGCCTCAGCTGACAGAGAGCCACTTTCATTTAACAGGAAGCCAGTTGCAAGAGTCCCAACACCCAAGCCAGCCAAAAGGACTGCCCTGTTACGGCCTGTAATCAGGCGTGTAAAAGAGCTCGCCATCTTTCTCCTTTTTGGGTTATATGTCTGTAGTCAAAGAGCTGAAAAAGAAAGAAGAAACAAGGACGGATGTATTCATAACATAAAGTTTGAGGCATTGGGTGGGCAGACTTGAACTGGTCTGGTTCAGTGCAGTGACAAGCTTAGAGCTAGAGGAAATGGACAGATGCTCTTAGCCTCTTTAGCCTCATTATCACCCAACATACGGACATACAACATATGACAAAGATGTCTGCCTTTTGCCAATGCTGCAGAAAAACAATTATACTGGGCTGGAGACAGTGTTTGTATAGACAAATCAGTCCTAATAAACATTGTTGTATGTCCAGTAGTCTTCTTGAAATATTTGCAATCTTTGGTTGGTCAGTAGTAATTTCACATTTAAGTTGTATTTGCATTTCTATGATTTGAACAGTTTCTGCGTAAAAGAGACACATAGGTCATTCTCTTGTTTGTCCTTCACAGAGGACGAGTTGTCTTTATGACTATGTCTTAATTTAGAGTGAGCTGGAAGGACATTATTACTTCAGTTAATCCCAGTTAGAGCTGAACAATGGCTGACAAGTCCTTGCCTTGCATTTCAAGGTGGGTCACTCTTCAAGTCAATAGACTTTTTTAGTTATTTGGGTTCACTGGGGCTGTACACCAATGAACTTTAGTAGTTTGGTTCAGTGATGATATTTATAGATCTCTGTGGGCCACATGCTACTGGAATCTAGTGCCAAATCATCTTTGGCTTACAACTCAGTAACATTCTGGACCTGTTACAGGACCAGACCCTCATGACACGGTGGAGTGGGGGAGGCACGGAGCAGCGGGGGCAGGTGGAAAATACATTAGTAGTGAGCCATGAAATATCACTTATTTTCTGTCTAATTTTAAATAAGTATAATACGTAAAAATAAAAGTCAGTGCACAGATCATGTGGGATTGCATGATCCTGTTGTACACTGGGAGAAGACAAGGATGAGAGGTCTCTTCACTGACCTTTCACCTGCTACTGCACACAGAACACAAGAGCATGTCTATCCAAGTTGAGAACCCACTTATTGCAGACTCAAAAATGAATAGACAATATTGACACTTCTTCAGCTAAGTTACTTTTCATGATCAAGGAATAAGTTGTTTTTTTTGTATTTATTTCATTACGTATTCAGTTTAGAAAGTAACTACAACATGCCGCAATTGGCAAATAAAAAGCGTAGGAAAAGAGGTACAGTACCTGTGGAGAGCTGCTCACCCTTCTTGCAGGACGTGTCCAGTTAAAGAGCTTTTCAGTTGCCTAACATGGGGACTCCGCCCCCTCACTGGGGATTATATTCTTGAAGCCAATCATAGATAACAAAACGAGGAGGACTGTTAACAAGAGCTGAGCACAGCCACTGGAGTGCTATCTCACAGTCCACTTTAACCTCATTATATTATGCCGCCATTGCATCTATTCTGCTTTCTGTTGTCCATCATGAACTTTTACACGTGTAACATAAATTGATTAAAATGTCAGCTTTTATTGTCAATCTTGGAGTTCATATATGTACAATATACAAGGAAGCACATGGGAAAAAAGCAATATCAGTATTAAATAATAATCACAAAAGTAAGAAAGACAGGGTTTTAAATTTTACATCTGAAAACAAATTAAAAGCTAACTGTAAAGCACAAGGTAAGAATGTCTAAAGAACAGAGAAAAATCATGCTGTAAACAAGTTTAGAGTCTATTGACATTCTTTATAATTAGCGCCAAGATAAGACTTTGACTAATACCAGCAAACACTGTTTAAATATACATATGATGTCAACACTGAAGAAGGACTGTGTAAGAAACCTTTAGGCCCACTATTAAAAACAAATCTTTACAAACGTACAAACTGCAAATGATTGTCAAGAATAAAAATAAACCAATATATAATTTTCATTTGGAAAAAATTGTCAGGACATGCAACTCAAGAGACATTGTGATATGTTTCACAGACCATGCAAATATTTAAATTATACTCAAATATGCAAATTTGATATTAAAGAAAAACCTGAGAAGAACTGAGTGTTAATAATCAAAATGGATTTGTACATCCTGGCTCAAGGTTAACAACATGTAAAAGCAGCAACTCTGACATATTAACTACCCCATACAGTGAATATAGGCCTGTGTAACACTCAAGCTCCTCTGAGGTCAAAGCAACTAGATACTGTGTACCACACAGGCATTTTTTGTGATATTTACACCATGTTAGCAGCAACTGTTCGCTTCTAATGTCATTTATACAGATTATTATCAATTTATACAGTTTTAACCAAGTGATTGTATGGCCATGTTGTATATTTATACAACCCATCTTCGTTTCTATGAAAAATACAAATACAATATTCATTCTAAAAGGCACATTTTCACCTGAGATCGTTCAGCTTTAAAGGCAACACCTGCCTTTACTCTGTTTACATTTTCTTAGTAAACAATACACAGTGGATTTTAGTTGTCCTCAGCTAGGTGGGACACGAGGTTCAATTTTCAGTGAAAGCTCATAGAGTGTGTCTTCATCCATCACCAGTGTTTTATCCAAGAGGAACTGCGTTACCTGGAACATGGTAAAATAGAGAATTGGTTGTGTTAAAACAAAATTGGTCGGAATCAAACAAGCAGCAATAGAATAACAATATGAGACCTTTGGTTGGTGCTCTATCCTGTAAGGGGCTTGCTGGAACTGACGAATCTCTCGGATGATATGAGAAATCTGTTGGAGATGAGAAGAAGCCAATTAGGTCTCACAGTGAGTCATTTAAAGTTAAGAAAACAATTTCTTTGTTTACCATCCTCATCTTGGAGAAGTTAACCAAACCCTCTTCAGTGAAATTAGGCGTTCCTTCCTCAATGAAAGCCAGGTCTGTGAGGTACATTCCCAAATATGGGACACATGGAGGGTTACAGCTGTACACAAACACCCAGCGATCATTATTGTAAGATTTAATGTAAGATTTACACGTTAACCTTAGTATTAAAAACATCTTACTTTTTGAGGGTCTCTCTAAGATTTTTGAACCTTCCTTCTGACGACACTGTCTTCTGCAGCCTGTCCATGAGTGCCTTTGTCTGAAAAAAGGATATTAATATTGATAACAAGCTTTGAATTTGACTTTTTGCCCATATTTCTCAAAACCTAATTGCCTTCTTTTTCCAGCCTATATGTCTCAAAACTGTAAAAATGGTGTCCAACCTGTTTGCACACTTTGGCCCATGTCTTTTTCAGTCTGTAGATGGCGCTGCGATTAAGTGCAGAAGTGATCTCCAGAACACCATTGTAGTTGTTGAGGCAGCGGCAGATATCAGCCACCGCTAACCACTTCTCTATAGAGCCGGCTCTGGAGCCCACATCAGTATGGGCCATTATTTGAGAGGCCACCAAGTTACTCATCTGGAAACAGAGGAGAGGGCATCTCCAGTTCATTTTTATATATTTACAACAGAATTATTAAAAGTGAAGTTACTATATTAATACTTGGCCCTACAGTTTAAGTCGAGTGTAGCAAACCTTTTGGTATCAGGTGTGGCATTTACAGACGTGGTATCAACAAGATAAGTGAAAACATCACAAATGTAAGGTTCACTTTTACCTCATTAAAGTGCTGGCTGGTCTTCATAATGTATGGGGTGCGCTCTGTTTTGTCTGTCTTCATCCAGCCCTGACCCAGGAACTCCCTACAGAGTACAGGACAATGTCAAGCTGTGTCCATTTGAACTAGTGCTCACTAGTATGCAGTCTTATTGATCTTGTAGTTGACAAGTAGTTCTTGAACTACTTGTTTAAGTATAGTTAAAGTCTAATAATACCATATATAAAAGATAGTGGTTGTATTTAAATTTCCAATGTCATTTGTAAAGTATGTAACTCATCCTCAGCCTAAAGTTGGGGCATGGTTTGAAGCACTGGACACTAAACTTACTCATAGGGGATACTTCTGAACACTATGTGGTCCAGCAGTGTAATTTGCTCAGCAAGCTCCATGGCAGACAGTGACTCAAAACATTCAGCCTTGGGATTCTCCGCCTACATTCAGACAAGCACACATCTTCATGAAAATACAATTTCATGTACAAATTCAATGTTAAGGGTTAAAACATTTTACACAGGTACACACTTAACTACCGAAGCACTTGGTTTGTGCGTTCAGTCTGTATCATACAGTTAGTATTGACACATACACCAGAAGACTTTGAGCTCAGGGTCCGATGTGACAGAATTCACCACAAAAGTAAAGCACTAATGATGGGTAACTACAGCGGGAGGACTTCTTTATAAAAGAAGTGCAATTCTTACCGCAATGAAGTGAAGTAGGGGACAGCTTTTCTGTGTTAGAAATAGAACATTTGAAACTACTCGATGGATGTATTATTTAATTTAAGTCTACTGTGGAATAACTTTTGAATAGTACTTAAATGAAGGCATTATATACTAACCATTTGTAAAATGTCCTCAATCTTTAGCTGAGCATCATCTTGATCTTCTTGGGAAAGAGCACTGAAACCAAAACCACATTGTTTTAAAGCACATCCCATTTTAATTAGGACATACTTTATTTATATGAATAGTTCATTCAAAGTAATATTTTATATACAGTAGGTTGGTGTTATGGTTTTGTGCCATACCTTAATATGTTAGAAGTTGCTTTCCTCTCTTGTGGCAGTAGGTCTGGATCTCTCAACACTTCATCCAAAAGAGTAATGACCCCCATCTTAAGTTCACTGTTCATTTCAAAATCCTGATAAAGAGTGTGTTCAAGGGAGAGGTCAGTTTAGAAGCATCTTGAGTGTCATATTACAGTTTGTTCTATAAAAATATATTTTTAATGATACAATTCACTTCCACCTTTTCTATGCTCGATCTCGCAGTACACACCCAAGAACACCTTTTTAACTTTAGTGTTTTTTTGTATCATAACTGTTGTCTGTACAGTCAATACATACAGTGCTCAATAATAAATCATTTTCTAGTGGATGTTGAAGTGGATGTTTACTTCATTATAGTTTTTTAATTCTGGGATACTATGTACAAAAACTCATAGTCTTAACTATGCCTTTAACATCCCTCGGGAGGATGCTGACCTTTCTCAAAGCTTACTGTGTAGGCGCAAAGACAAACAGAGCAAAGAGCACCTCTGTCAGAGAAAAGAGTGACAAGAAAGGAAGCACGTAGGGGGGCCGTGGTGATGAAAACAGACATCAACAAAGGTGAGCTTCAAGAGTTCACGCTCCTGTCCAGCTTTAGGTCAGAAACAGACCTTCTGCAGTTTATGGAGCATTAGGTGTAACTGTTCCCCTGACAGAGTTTTCTACAAGGATGTAATGTAAGCTCACCTGAGAGTGCTTTGACACCCAATGACGCAAAACATTAAGTACTCTGTTGGTGGCAGCTCTGCGAATGATGAATTCTTTGTCACAAGCTTTTTCCAAGTTGTTAAAGCCTAGAAAAAAGATTTGAACAGAAAGAAAAAAAAATGGTAGTCTACAATTGTGACGTTTACAAAAAGGCTCTTGACACGTTCTGTACGAATGTGCTGTGCTTACTCTGGGAGCTGCCGTGGCCTGCAGCAGCAGTGGCAATAGCAAATGCTGAAGCTGGCGACATTGTGCAGCGAGAATTTTCTCCAGAGGTCACTGCATAAACGCAATTAAAACAAACCTTTGGAAAAAAGTTATCAAAGTAATGTGTATCTAGAGGCAATAGAGCTACCTCCTCCTTGTCGGTATCGGAGATGTCTGGGTGTAGAAGGAGAACGACAGGGGGACATGTCACCCGGCTCGCTGCTGACTGAAGATTCAGGAATAAACTTGTCCAGTGATACTGACTCCAGGACAGCTGTAAATCACCACAATGCCAGTCACAAGGCCATACTTATATTTAGTACAATATCAGACTGCCCACATAAACTCATTCCTTTATATTATAACCTTACATGAGCGCAGACTTTATCTTCTTATGCCATAGCCATTCGTTTTTCATATCTTGCGTTAAATAAATATCTACTGTATACAGATTTTTTGTATACGGGTTTTAGAATCCTCCACAGTAGCAAGTGATGTAAGTGGGACATCTAAATAGATATAAATAGATTAATCTAACTTCACTCTGTTGCCTTCCTTTGTTGTTCCTTTGTTTCCTTAATTTTAGAACAATTTTAAGACCTATATCTGGAGGCTTGAGGCACAAAAGCGGTATAGCATATGTCAGATATACATGTAATCATGAATAAGTCATTGTTACTTGTATTTGGATGGAGTAATATTCAGAAATGTACTTTAATAGTTACTTTACCTCTCTGTATATTGTGCTTTGTAGTTTAGATGTGAGTGGCTGCTAACCGTGTGCCTACACATGTGCTGACGGTCATGTGACAACAGAGTGTGAATTATCAGCTCCCTACCCCTGCGGATGCTGCGTCTCAGCTTCCCGCAGAAGGCATCGATGCGAGGCAGCTCTCCACTGATGTCCTCCCCTGCAGCTGGGCTCAGCTCTGGGGAACTGGGACCACGGCTGAGGTCCAGAGGGGCCTTGGAGGAAAAGGGGGGGGGAGAGGACACCCCCGAGGCCTGGGGCAGACTGGGAGAGCGCTTGGCAGTGGGTGGAGGGGACGAGAATCCAAAGGGGGGTCTAGTCATAGTGGGAGGGGGGGAGGAGATGGCTGGACAATGACTAGATGTAGGAGAATTTGCCGCAGATGAGGACGGGGTAGTGGTCAAGTCCAAGGCTGCTGCTTTCGCGCTGATCGGGGAGCTGAGGGAGAGTTTGCGGCTGTGTACAGGAGAGGACGTCCGAGAGGGGATTGACAGAGGCGGAGGAGAGGAAAACTTGCGGCACAGTCTTGGAGATTTGTTGTTCAAGGGGTCAGTTCCCCATGCCCCCTGGTTGGTGGCAAAGAACAGCTCCAATGACCTAGAGGAAGAAAAGAGCTGTCTTGTAGCTTTGTCTCTAACAAGGGTGAGCACTATTGTAAGTGAATGGCCAGCCCTTGACAGTATTTACTTGGACTGGTCCAAGGCAAGCTGAGTGATCTTCAGACTGTAGTCGGGACAGAGTGACATAATGGACAGACGGTCACATGAATGTTGCTCAACCCTGGGGCAGTGAAAGAAAGAAGTAGGAGCAGATGGCAGAATGACAATGAGGTGATTTGAAAACACAATGCAGATGTGATGGAGTTAAGGTCGAGATGAATGAGTGTGTTCAGCAGGAGAAAGAATATGAGGATGAACACATTTGGGAGACACTTGACAACACATACCTGATTGGTATTGAGGTAAATGGCTTCTTGTAGATGTCGGCCAGTTTGTCAATGACCACAGCTGCGGTAGTGAAGATCCTGTAAGTGTGCAGGAAGGTGTTGAGGAAGTCAATGGAGAGGAAGCGAAGGTCGGTGAGCCGCTCTAGCAGTCGCTCCACACTGGCGTATCGAATCTGTGGGACTTTGCACGAATTTAGTGTCTTACTGAAGCAAATGTCCACGTCATCTTTATGCAGTCGGGCATCAGATCTTAAAGGAAAGTAACAAAATAAGACAATCATCTGTAATTTTTTGTTAAAATACTAACAAACATATAGTTATGTATGTTTAATCACTATTTACTTTTCATTTAAAATCGTCACAACTCACTTGATCATGTGTGGCACAGAAACAATGGAATTCTCCTCAAACACACTTGTCATCAGGCCGTTGCAACGGATATTATCAATGCACTAAAAAGATACAGTGCATTGTATACTGTTTAAGATAAACTTTTGACTAACATTTATTACACCTGAAAATGATTATAGAGGGGTAAACCTGGCTGATGTCACTGGTCCAGGCAGCCTTTTCCTGTCGAGACGGAGCCAAGAGGACAACAGAAAAAAGCTGGCCCTCAGGGGGTTCCACCACAATTTTAAACTCCAAATGGTTAAAACCCTGACCTGCTGCATTATCTGTCAAAAACATAGCCAAAAAGAAAAAAAATTATTGAGTGTGCACTTGCCTTTAGCAAAAACAGCACGTGTCTGATACTTACAGTCCTCATCACTGGCCTCAAGTTCTTCAATAAGAGTACATTCTATCAGAGACAAGGTACCGCCTTGCTGTTGGGGAAAAAAATTTGAATTCCAGGAAATTTGTGTTTTGAAAATATTAGGACAGCATATTAGGGGGATTATTTTAGGACCGCATCTAATCTTTTTGTTATCCCCTGTGAACCTTGATGGATATTTGTGTGCATGTGAGGCTAACCTTGAGCAAGTGAAGCTTTCCTCCTGATGTGCGAGTGCAGATAAGTAAGTGTTTGGTAAACAGAAAACATTGCCTCTCTCCTTCTTTCCGAAGTGAGAGTGAACCCAGGCGGACCTTACTGAGCATGCCCCGTTCACTGCTGGAGGGCAGCTGGATGAGAGAACCTAGTGACAGAGGAACTCATCGTAAATAAAATCTTACTGTGGGAATATATAACTAAAAACATTTGTAAACATTTGTTTACCTTGTCTGACAAAGGTCTGGCTTGTGTCTAAGAGGATGTCACAGCCTTCTACGATCATTCGCTCTATAGCCAGGTTCTTCCTGATATTCTCGGTGTCACTTACTTCATCATGCATCATCCTGAAAACATACTATTTCTCTCGACCATGCTCAACAACATGTATTTAGGTTATATATATAACCTATATATATATAATACTTACTTAGAGAGCTCCTCTAGCTTGGATTTGGCAAACTCCATGCTCTTGCGCTCCACATGTTCATGCGGTGTATGTGCCAGCAGCTCATGGAGAGTAATAATGTATCGGGGAATCTAACACATTAAACTAAATTAATACAATGGTTTACATTACCTCAAGGGAAAATCTATAGGACCACTTTACAGATAAAAAGTGGGCATTACCTGAAACATGGGATATGTGAGGAATGTCTCCAACATGCGGCCCTCGCAAGCAGCATTGGACTCGTACTGTTTTAGGAGCTTGTCAAAGTCTCTGTTTTGCTTACAGTTTGCCAGAACTTGTAGACTGTACTGGTGGTTACGCACAAACTCCTGGTATATGTTGAGCATTGGTAGAAGAATATCAAATAGGTCCGCTGAGTTAAATAAAAAAAGAAAAAAAGAAAAGAAATAAACATAGCAAACTAATTTTACAGGACCTAAATTAAAACATCCACGCTTCGTAAAAGTTCTCTAAAATTACTCAAACTTAAACTCAAAATAAAAAATATTTAAAATGTAATCAAAGCAATTTTCACCCAAAACGAGAGTGGGCCAGTTGGCAATCCGAGCCTTAAGACCTTGGTGAAAGATTTCATGCAGAAACATGATGGTCTCACTGAGAAACAAAGAGATGTTATTCACACTAGTCACTAGTACAACTGAATTCAAATCAAGGGGCCTCAGGGAAATATGTTTAACCTGTTGAGGAAGATGCTGCTGACATCGTCGTGGCTAATGGGGGGCTTCTTGGAGCTGGCGGCCATTCGCAGTGGCCTGAGGAAACAGTTGACCAGGATGGAGAGCTGGTGGACATACTCAGTCTCTGCCTCCACCATGTTGAAGACAATCTGGTTCCTCTTCCTCATGCTCTCTGCATGAGGTGAACAGATATAGTCCTGAACAATAATCTTCCACTTCCTCCGACAAAGCCAGCCACGCAAGAAGCTTTGCACCTGCACAATGACAGCACAGTCCATGGGTTTATGTATGTTTTTTACAGGGCGTAGTTATAAAATGGTTCATGTACCTTTTTGATCTTTTTAATGTCTGGGTCTTCCTCCTCCTGATTATTCTGGTAAGGCCTTATCTTTTCCTTAGTTTTATTCAGCACTATGATCTGAAAACAACAGTCTTAATGTGAATACAGTGGATCAGAGAATCAAATGTTTCATGATAAGGAGGTAATGGACTTGGTACAGCTGTAGCCCTGCTGTGCTTTTATTTAAGAGGAACACACTCTTAACTTAAGCATTTTAGCATCACGCCAAATGCTTTTGCATGGTTTGATGTTGTTGTATGTTTGAGTGCCCAAGCATGTGGTTGTGTGTTTTTGTGTATGCATGCATGTGCACGCAGATGTGGTGCAGCCATGCATACCTCTGCTTTAAGCCTCTCAATCTCAGTGTCCTGGTCCTCCAGCTGAGTGCGGAGCTGATTAGCTGCAATCTTTTCAGTCTCCATGATCTGCACCAGGTGGATGTACTTCTGCATCAGGATCTCACGCTCAATGATGATGTCTGAGTAGCTAAAGGCAGCAAGGGAAAGGCATGGGCACAGTGTTTGAAAACATGAGTTTAACTTAACATCAACACAAGAATTACACCGGAATACTGAATATCTGAAACTAAAATCACATTAGATGTGAAGAGTTATAATTTAATACATCATCATGCAATTTGAGACACAATTTCTGCTAGATAAAACTAGGACGAGGAGAGTAACCAAGTCTGATGTAACCAGTCTGTGAAATAGCACAAAAATACACACATTCAGATATTAAGCCTATTCATCTTGGTAGCTGTACAAGAACATGAGCTGAAAATAATTCAGCGAACACTTCTGTTTTTAACATTTTTTACAACCACATCAATGAATGACAAGTATGTGAAATATTAATGCTACTTAATCATTACATAACTAGACGAGTCTGTGAAGGTTCTCACTCATCCAGGTCATTTTGAAAAAAAGGTTAAAGCAAAGGCATCTAGTTTTCAAGGTGATGTTTCATCTTAATTCCAAGAGACTTTTCAGATGCCTTTGCTTGAACCTTTTCATAACTAGAAGAGAGTGATAGTTGAAAAGGTTTAACCTTGAGTCTTACCTTGCCTGCTGGATGCACTCCACCCACTCATTACAGTCCAACTCTTCCTCTGACCGGAGCTCCAAAGGCCTCTGCCCATCATGGCCAAAAATAACCAGAAAGTATTGCTGCAATAAAAATATTAAAACTGTCAGAAAAAATAATATTGTGGTGATGTACAATTTCTAAATTTACAGAGGCACCAATGTTGTTCTATGTATAATGAATTAAAATGACTCTGTAAACAGCTTGGAATAATGCCTTAAATTCTGACCAAATCTGATCAAGTCCAGGCACTCAAAGTAAAATTATTACTGTGTTATACCTACATGATGAGATGTCTACACTCAATTCCTATGTTGAAACAAAGCAGAAAGATAACACATCAGAGCGTGACAGACCACCACCAACCAAACTGTTAATGAGCATAATAACATAAGACACTCTACATTGTTGGCTGTGGCAAGTGAAATTATAAAAATAATAATTAAAATGACCTTTGTAATATATTTACAATGTGACTTTAAAGGTACTACTAAACTTAAAAGGTACTACTGATATAAACTTGACTGTACATGGCTGATGTCGCCCTGCAGTTACTCATTTTAATCATTCATCTGGGAACTTCCTTTACCTGTACATATAATCTCTACGATCATACTTTTAATAACATTATGTGTATATTATGAATGGTACTTATGTAAATCTTTACATGTGAACCATTTCCATCTGTCTATGCCTGGATACATTTTAAAGGAAAGTGTGTTAAACAGAAATACAACAGGTCACACTAAACCCCAGAGAGACATACTAATACAAACCAAGAACAACAAAATGTACCATGTCATCAGCGAGGGGGCTATGCCAGTTTTGTTTCCTGTTTATGAACATATGTGCATAAGATAAGCCAAGTGAGCCAAGTGAGCATCCTAAACATGCTGCCCTGGTTTGAGAAGCTTGTTAAAGTTTTTATTTTTTAATATATATAATCTTTCATGCTTTCAACTAGTATAAACATCATTCAAATTCATCAGTTCCTGTTTGACAACCATTTAAAGACACACACAAGTCAATGCTGGCTATAACAAAAAGCCTACCCCAAGCATGTTATGTAATGATAAAAACACAGCACTCCTACTGAGTGCTAAAGGATACTCTGTGAAGAAAGTAGGTCAGAACACAACCAGTAAATACTTCTTTAGATATGACTTCAAAAATTATTGAAAGTATAAAAATATTCACTTATAAATAGAAATTCTTTAGTGTTTATGGATGATTGCACACTTCTGCTAATATAAACTATAACAGTAAACTTTTGTGCTTTCCTAAAGTGTACAGATGCAGACTTATCAAAAATGAAATATTCACTGTATTTGTGACATTGAATGGGATGGTAAACCTGCCGCAGGGAGAAAGTAGGCTTGTGTAGTAATGATGTAACGATAAGCGGCTGAGAGACACTTGCTCGCTTGTGCCGGCTACGGACCAGAGAGGCTTAGGGGCTTGTGTGTGTTGGGGGAGGGAGGCTTTATGTAACCATCATAGCTTGTACAGCTCCTTGCATTGCTAATGCGGCTTCCCCGTCCACAAGCTCGCTTTAAACGAGAGGATAACAATGAGAGAGACTAACAGACAGGCGACCAGACAGAAAGATAAATAGCAAGCTCTAAGAGTAGCGTCGGTCTGCCACCCAAAACCACAGCATCAAGCCACATCTACAGACGGGACCGCACATTTTTTTTGGCGGGGGGGTTGTTAACTCACTGCTCAGATTAACTGTAATAAGGTTGATTTCAGGATTTCAATATCATGAATTAGCTCTTAAGTGAACAAGAAGA
Source organism: Neodontobutis hainanensis (assembly GCA_024349245.1). Taxonomy (NCBI): domain Eukaryota; kingdom Metazoa; phylum Chordata; class Actinopteri; order Gobiiformes; family Odontobutidae; genus Neodontobutis; species Neodontobutis hainanensis. The sequence goes on along the minus strand of JALDNG010000012.1, from coordinate 2,750,249 downwards.
TCAACATCAAGATTCAGACATGGCAATTAACTAAATAAATGGATATAATGCATCTTGACCCTTAGAGCCTCAATAAATTACTCCAATTATGTTTGGATTGTGTATTTTTTAATTTATATTTAGCAGTGTAAACACTGCTAAATATAAATATATTTGTTTTTCATATTTTCATAAAAATATTTGTTTTTCATGGCTTTACAACTTATTAGACTCCAACAACAACAACCAAGTAGTTTTAAAGTTCTATAATTGCATTCATGTTCTAATATAATTCCTTTAATGATGTAAAAGTATGTAATAATACTGACAGGACCGATATGGCAGATATCCCAAAAATACAAATCCTTATGCTTTTGTTCACTCCATGACTGAACATATTGACATATATTTATTGTAGTTCAAGTCATATTTAACAATATGTCTATAAAAGTTAAATGTATTGTCCAGAAGTAACTACACATTGTGTTTACGGTGTGTGAGCTGCAGTTATGCTGGCTTGATATTCAGACTGTCTGCAGGCGAAAGGACCAAGGTTGCTATTCTTAGTCAAGCACAACAGCATCCCAGAGCACCACCAGCCTCCAAACAAATACATGTTCACACATACAGAGTCCTGTTGTCATTTTCTTTTTTGTTCATTATGATTAATTTATTTGATTGGGACAAGTTGATGAAGATACATGAGACATAGCCACATGAATAAAATCAGGCCATTTGTTGTCCCACATTCTCACACATTCATACACCTGAGCTGTGTCACTGGAGGCAAGGTGGGTTAAGTGCCTTGCCCAAGGACACAACAACAGTATGAACCGGGGAGAGCAGGAATTGAACCACCAACCTTTCAGTTATAGGACAACCGCTCATATATAGTTATAGGACAACCAAGCAAGGTTGTAAAATGTTTTTTTTTTTTTTTTTATTGTAAGCTATTATCTTCTAACAAGAGCCGCTAATGTTTTTGTTTTGGTGTCACTGACTTATGTTTTGGAAACTATGTATATTGTCACATTGAATTTACTCAATTTTACACAACTTAAGCCACTTCAACCCTCATTGCCATGGAAACACATCAGTCAGGTGGCCTGCGCAGCACTATTTTCTTTGGTGGGCAGCACTATTAGCATAAGGCTATGGTGGGCAGAAAATACAAATACAACACATTTTTTTATGGTTCAATAAGCTGTAGTTAACAGGGAACCATTCATATCCTCTCACTATGAGCAATTTCAATTAGTCAAGTAACATTTACAAGAATATACAGACTTGAAATTATTATGCGTTTTCACTTCTATTTCTGTTGTAGAGGAAGTGCTATATATTCTGTAAATATGAAAAACTTTGCAGGCTGAGAAGTTCAGGTTAAAAACAAATACATTATGTTCAAAGACACCCAAACAAACCACTAGTATTGCACTGTGCGTCTTTGCCAACAGTTTTAACAATACTGTAAATAGAGCTCAGCAAGCAGCCAGGACCAGGCCAATGTTTCTGACCTAGAACTGCTGCTAAACCTTGATGTGATACACAGCGGATCAGCCATCAATAACAAGCTTTGCCCTGCATTATACACCCAGAGGCAGCCATTTGAGTTCACAGAGCAGGTGTGGGGTTTGGTTTCTTTTTGTGCAGACCTGAGAGGAATACAATTAGCTAGTCACAATTATTTAACTTTACATTGTAGACCATTAAACCAGTTTCACTTTGATTTGCAAATACAGTGAGGTATTACATCAACCTGTCTCAGCCTCAGACATGTTAATGAACACTCTTATGCCTGAGTTAATGCATGTGCAGAGAGTGAACATGAAAAGAGCCCAGTCATCAGCTGATGGCTTTGATGTTGTCTGATGTTTTATCAGACTTACTAAAACACCTGCTTTAGATTTTGTGGATGGATCAAACAATGGCAGCCTATCTGTGTCCTGAATTTAGTTGCTTTTATATATGGTTGTTGAAAGTTTGCAAGCTGAAAACTCCCTCCAGCTGATTGTCCAGTGCGGCCCCCAGCTGAGGATCTCTCAGTGAGGACTAAACAGTAGCTACAGCACAGACAGACCCCTGTGGCTCTAATGCCATGCTGTCACACTGAATTCACTGTCTCGAGTCATTTCCACAGAGCTATTTCACTTAACGTAAGGACACATTCATTCAGGGCTACAACAAACGTGTATCAGTCCCTCTAAGGCTAATAAAAATATTTAATGACTAGTATAGATATTCTATCAGCTCAGACAGGACCCAGGTGTCACACAAACAAATGTGAGCGTACATATACACAGATAGAGAGTGTCTGTAGATGGAGAGAGATTCTTCGATGGGCTAAAAATAACAATAGCAGTTTCTCTCTACTCACTTGATGTGTGCAGTGACCAGACTAATTATAACTAAACAAAAATGAAGAGTGCTATATTAAGCAGAGCGTTTGACAGATGACAGCATTGGACACAATCTTGCAAAACATTAATGTAATGGCACTTTAGGGATATTATCTGTTTGTATAAAATGTGCGTTGAGTGAATGGGTCAAAGGCAAATGAGCCTTTCCTTTGAGAATGGATGTCTGCCACATGGCTGCTGATCCCTGCTGCAGAAAAACATTAATCTGGGTCATTTAATATTAGTATTAAGAGTCAACAAGACAACAAGCGAAAGCCTGGCTTATTTTGGCTTATTTTTAAGATGTAACTTTTTATAAATGAATGAGCTTTCATTTATATTCCAGAAACAGTATGATAAAAAGTAAAATATATCTGTCACCTAAGGCTCTTGGACTTTGTGGATGATTTTCAGCAGGATTCAATCCAGGCTCATTTAGAATTGAACACTTTTATCTTTATTACGTGAATTGTTTAGTAAAAACTGCCTTGTGTTCCTTATCGCTCCAAATCTGTCAGATAGTTATCTATAGTTTGGGTTTAAAAAAAGAGAGTGGGGAATTGTCACTATGTTAAAAATGATTAATTTCTGGGCTTTTATTTCTGGCTCCAAAATACACCAGAGAAGGTTCTCGGTTACTCAGGACATTTTAAAGAAGTAATGCCTTATTTGAAAGTGAAACCTTTTCTTAAAATGAACATAAAGTGCATTTGAGCAGAAAGGACATATAATCCACATTGTTTTTTAGTTTGCACCATGTGTTGAACGTTATTGGTGGAGGACTTGCGGCACCCAGGCCCCGACGGGCCCCTGAAGTTGAGTTACCTGCTGCCTCTCGGAAGGGTCCCTGCCGATGGAAGACGCCTTTGGCGCCGGTGCCCGCTCACATGTGCACCCCTCCAGCAGGTAAATGCCCGACGGTCTGGCGCTCTGCTCGTTTTCAAAGTAGAAAAGCACATTTTGGTAAAGCGCGAAGTACTTCTCTGCCCAGCGGCCGTTCTCCGTTGTCTTCTTGCTCAGGAAACCCCGCTTGGTGCCTTCTTTGCGGGCGATCACCGACAGATACAGAGCGTGCCCCTCATTATAGCGCACGCTCTTCTGCATTTCACCGGAATTAAATTCACTTTTAACTTGGTGCCAATTTTTAAATGATGACCTGAAGCATCACGTGGTATCTTCTGACAACAACGGCATTATCTGAAATGAGGACCAGGGCAAAGAAAGTAGTCAATATGTCCGTTTGTTGCGATAGTAATCCAGGCTTACCATGGTCTTAAAAGTTATTCGCATCAGTCTCCTGCCGCTGCGAGCAGCACTCAGAGACGCTCCATCATCCAAACTTTGGCCGAGAGTTTCTAGCGCTGAGATGACGACCCTCGGAGAAGCAGGTCTGAGATGCTTCAAAGTAGCGTCCGGCCAGTGCCGCGTAACAAAAATAGACTCAGGGAACAGACGGTGAAAACAGAATCACGACGAGATCAGCGGTAATCGGCTTTGACACCAACTTAAAGAGACAGGTCCTGCAGCCCGCTGCTGTGCGTCTGCCCGCGCGGTGTGCCTCATGAGCGCACGAGCCTATCGCCCACAGGTGTACAAGGCGCGCGAGAGAGCAAAAGTTTTTTTGTTTACCGGCCAATCAGAGCCGGGGTCACGGAGGCTGTTGTGTTCAAGGGAAGCCGTACGAGTCCCTGCCACGAACTGTGCAACAATTTGCCTACTGCGGCTAAATGTGCACAGCAATAACAGCATTTTACATATAGCACCAGTGACTACCAGACTAAAAACTGGGATTAAAATAGGACAAACTCTAGAACTAAAATAAAACTATAATAGGCTACCGTTAATAATAATAATAAACCCCGGATAAATCATGAGCTAAATTCATAACTAATTTGGATAATCGGGACTAAAACAAGACACAAATGGCGCTAAATGGAACACAATCAAGTTTTAAAATTTAAAAAATTAAAAAAATTAGTCAATGCTAACATGTTCATCCAATAGAAAATAAGAACTATCAATAAATTGTTTTTAACCCCCCCTTATCATCATCTGGCCTCAAACAGATGTGTTGTACTGGACAGTTTGTGAGCTCTAGAGTCACCAAGACAGATGTTCTTAAAGCACGGTTTTCAGCTTCGCACCACAGCTTTCATTATTTCTCAGAGACCTTCAGTGACCTTAGCTGTAACACCAATTGCCTATTCAATTGTAGAATACTGGAACAATAAGCTGGAATAGACTCACAATGGCCTACTGTAGCTCTGGATGTCGACCAACGGAGTTCATGGAGCCAGCAAGGAAGTGATATTCCTATTGTAGACCACTCAAATTGTATATTGAGTTCATAGTGCTGAGCAAGAAACTGTCAGTCATACCAGTCAGTCATGGGACCATGTAAATTGCTTAAATCCAAAATATTGTACAGATTGATTTATGAAATTTAAACAGTAGGCCTATCCCTTCAAAAGTGATTGTGTTAAAGACTTGTGTTTGAGGTAAGGTTAATGAGCCAACCTTCACAACTGACCCCATAGTCCACTATTGTTAGGTCACATGCTGTCATCGTCTGAGACATGCTACAGTCAAACAGCTTCTGGACATCATGTAACACATCACATATTACAATGCTGTCAAAAGACACAATGCAACACAGAGATGATGCCAGTCTAATCTGGCAGCTTAGTATCAGTTTACTGTGATGGTGTCTAACCCATTCTACTCTGTCCTGACCGGTTGGGTTTTTATTTTTCACTGATGAACTGAACAACTGTTCTCGGGGCAGCACATGCACCCCCATACAAAGCAAGCTGAGAATAATCAAACCAGATTGATCTGTGAGATCTGTGAGATGTTGAAAAGGCAAAGCCTGAAAGTAACCACTATCTGGAAACTCTTCTGGAAAAAAGCTTAGATGTAGATTTGACAGGTTGTACTAAAGCTGTAAAATTGTCATTAGACATTAAACCCTGCCCTTATTAATGAGGTTCATATTGAACCAAATGGGCAAAACACTGTAAGTCACTGTTCTCTTACTGTACTAAGCTATTAGGATTGTACCATATTATTTAAGAAGACATAAATTACTGTATATATTATTTTATAGTGATATAAAAATGTCTTGGAACTGGAAACAGTCACTTTGCAACAAAAACAGGCTATATTTGTTTTTCTGTGCACTTTTTATTCAAAAAGAAGAGAGAACTCAGCTGATAGGCTGTCAATTATGTTTGGGGTTTCTTTTGAAAGCACTGGGCCCTGACAGGATCCACACCTACTGGCTAAAGAAGTTCACTGCACTCCACGAGTGCCTTGCAGCACAAATGAATTCAGCTGCTAAGGGATGGGACGCACTCTGAATGGCTTACCGAAGGGCGTACAATCCTGATCTTAAAGGATCCCACAAAGGGCACAGTCCCATCTAACTATCGGCCAATAACCTGTCTCTCCACAACATGGAAGCTCATATCAGGCATCATCGCGGGTAAGATAAGTGGGCACATGGATCAATACATGAGCAAAGCACAGAAGGGCATCGGCAAAGAAACCAGAGGAGCCAAACACCAACTCCTGGTTGACAGAACAGTCACCCAAGCCTGCAGAACTCGACACAGCAACCTGTGCACTGCCTGGATTGATTACAAGAAAGCATATGACTCAATGCCACACACATGGATCATTGAATGCTTGGAGATGTACAACATCAACAGGACTCTAAGAGACTTCATTGCAAACTCTATGAGGCTATGGAAAACCACCCTTGAGGCCAATGGCAAGCCACTTGCACAAGTATCCATCAAATGTGGCATATACCAAGGAGATGCTCTGTCCCCACTGCTGTTCTGCATAGGTCTGAACCCCCTCAGCCAAATAATCAACAAGACTGGCTATGGATACCGACTCACGAATGGGGCCACCATCAGTCACCTCCTCTACATGGATGACATCAAGCTATACGGTAAGAGCGAGCGGGACTTCGACTCACTGATCCACACCACCAGGATCTACAGCTCTCACATTGGGATGTCATTCGGACTTGAGAAGTGTAGTCGAATGGTGACAAAGAGAGGGAAGGTAGTCCACATGGAAGGGGTCTCACTCCCAGAAGAAACAGTAGCAGACTTTGAGGATGGTTACAAGTACCTTGGAATACCAAAGGCAAATGCCAACCTTGAAGAGGTAACAAGGAAAACAGCAACTGCCAAATACCTCCAACGAGTAAGGCAAGTCCTAAGAAGTCAGCTCAATGACAAGAACAAGGCACGGGCAATAAACAGCTACGCTCTGCCAGTGATCAGATACCCTGCGGGAATAATAAGGTGGCCAAAGGAAGAGATACAGACCACAGACGTTAAGACATAAAAGCTCCTCACCATGCATGGAGGGTTCCATCCCAAATCCAGCACCCTGGGACTGTACACTAGTCGTAAGGAAGGCGGCCGTGGACTAGTGAGTGTGAGAGCAACTATCCAGGATGAAACATCCAAGATACACAAGTACATCAAAGATAAGGTCCCAACAGATAACATGCTCAGTGAATGTCTCAGGCAATGGAACAGAGGAGCTGGAGGAGGGACCATCATGGGAGGACAAAACCCTACATGGGATGTACCACCGCAACATAACTGAAGTGGCTTATATCAAGAAATCCTACCAATGGCTAGAACAGGCCGAACTGAAAGACAGCACAGAGGCCCTCATCATGGCTGCACAGGAACAGGCCCTGAGCACCAGAGCAATAGAGGCCCGGATCTACCACACCAGACAAGACACAAAGTGTAGGCTGTGCCCCTGAGACAATCCAACACTTAACTGCAGGGTGTAAGATGCTGGCAGGGAAAGCATACATAGAGCGCCATAACCAATTGGCTGGCATAATGTACAGGAACATCTGCACAGAGTATATATATATATATTCAATTATACTATATATATATATATATATATATATATATATATATATATATATATATATATATATATATAGTATAATTGAATACATATTGTGATATAACAGCCTCATATGAGTTTGCAGAAGTACAATTAAAGAAACATTTGCACCTGTTAGTGTTGGGTCAAGTACTGCTTCCCTGTCTCCCTTTGAGTCCAGAAGCTCTCAAATAAATATAAAATCCCACTGCAGCTTAGTTTCAGCAATGCAATGGGGACGAGTGCCAAGTGAAACAATCCCAGTCAGGTTAGAGGAGAGGGCAAGGACGCGTGTTGCTCCACAGCCAGCCAACAGACACACATTTCACACTGAACACAGTTAAAGGCATTTACTTTGAAGATGTACACAAAACAAGAGAAAAAAAGAAAGAGAAAATTACACTATATATGAGGTCAGACATTGTATTTATGTCCATGAGTCATTTTTATTGAAGGCCTAAACTTACACTTTGATAATATGTTCACACATTAAATATGTTTGCTACAAACACACTGTTCACTTGCTACACATAGTGTAGACACAAAGTAAAGATGCCCCATTAAAATATTTTTGTAACGTTATCCAAGTGGTACTGTGACATTAGGGGTGGTCCAAGGTGGGGCCATAAGGGGCTTTAATAACGCTGCTCTTGTCTGTCAATAAAGCCAGCAGGATTATAGGGGATTACTATTACTGTGAACCAGTTATATCTGTTGCACATAACATACCGAAATCAGATACAGTCATACTTAGTCAAATCCTAACAAGCAATTGAATCGAACAAATGAATCCTTGCGTAGTTTTTGTGTTACTGTTATTATGTGACAGAAGACTATGCAAAGAAAATCTTTGCGTAGTTTTTATGTTACTGTTATTATGTGACAGAAGACTATGCAATGAATACTGAGTTTGCTGAATCTTTAGCGTTTAGCAATTATGGACCTTTGTTGTTATGCATTTCACATAGTCTTTTACAAAAAAGAGACGGTCAGGCAGGTTAGTAAATGATGATCAAAGTAGTTACAATCTATATGTGTGTGCCATCAGAAAATCAATATGACATCATCGTTAAGAAAACAATTTTTATTGAATATGACCCGATGACATGTACAGTTTATGGTTTATTAGCCCCAGGTCACAGGGAGAGTTAATCATGTAATGCCATCTAGTGGTGAGGAGAGGAGCTGCTGTTTTGTATTTTTTTTAGGTGTTTCTATGGCTACAACCAAGTCCATGGGCTGGACAGTTAACAGCTGCTAAGTAATAGTCTGAGCACATCATAGACAAGAGTGCAGACTGCAGTCCTTGGACTCCGTATGGCAATGTAGCATCTTTGTTTCATGGCTGCAGTTTGACAACAAGTTACTGTACTTATTTATTTTTTCATAGATTCATAACATGTATAAAAACTCATCTCTTTTTTTTTAAACACATTATTTGAATATTTATAAGATGTTACCTACACACAGGTGCTCACACATACTCCCACACAGCTACAATGAACAATTTCTTTAGCACAATTACAACATGTGCAGCAGCGCAGTCTCCTTGATGGTTGTCATGGAGATGTCATTGACAGGGTAGACAATGTATTTCTCCTTTTTTGAACTGAAACTAAAAAGGTCCTATGTGGTACTTTTGCATTTGTCAGTGCCTTTCTAACCCAGAAGTAGATGTAATGAAAAGACAAATGGGTTGCCATAGAGCTTTACCTTGTAGGTTCATCGCTTTCAAGCTCTCCTGTCCTCCCTCTCTTTAACTCTCTTGAGCACTCAAGCTGTGGTTCCTACTGCAGAGATGGATTAACCATTTCTTAGAACTGCCTCAACACAAGCCTGTGCCACTCTGCCAGCCTCTCATTTCACACTTAGTCCGAGGAGTAAACAAGCTGAAGAAGCTCTGAGTTACTGTTGCCACTTGCAGTGGCTCAGTGATGTCTGCAAGAGAGAACTAAGATTGACTACACAATGTGAGTATCTACAATTAATAATAGATCACATTTCTATAATCCTGTACAAAGTCTGTGATTGACTTTTTGACTCTTTACGGAATAGCCCTGAATGTGTCAGCATTGTTTATCATATTTCACAAAGCAGTATCTCTTTAACATGTTCAGTTTGTGCTTCGTAGAGTAGGACGTAGCTCTTATGTGTGTGTATATATGATGACACTGACAGTCGTGAGCTCTTAGATGATAAGTGTGGAGCTGAACCTGTCGAGGTGAAGTGGAGTTTTTCAATCTGCATAATGGTTAGCACACTGCAGGCATTGTGGAAACAGGGTGCAGCAAAATAAAACAACAAAAATGTGAAAAAGTTGTCCTGCCTGTATACTGGTAAATTAGTTCACATGTTAATCAGGTTTACTCATGTGTTAGTAAAAGTATTTTTTTTTTCGTTGTACATTTTTGTACATTATACAGAGTCAAGTGCATACATTGTTATGTGTAATTTGAAGAGGCAGGGGAGAGAAGAACATTGATCACATAATGCCAAACATCTGCTGTATAGGGGCATAGCTAATAGAAACTTCAATAACCTCACGGAAATAAATTATTGTTGAAGGGTTTGTGAATTTAGTAAGCCAGAATGAATCACAATTTCTTAGCTTTTGGAAACACAGTTACAAATATCATATAATCTCTGAAGCTGCAGGTGGTGTTTTCAGCCGTCTGTGTCAGAAACACAATTGTGTCCAATGATGTCACTAGTGACGGCAGCAGCAGGATGAATGTGGACAAAAACAGTAACACCTCATCTGCCTGCTTCAAAGCCACTGCAACAACAATTAGTTTTAGGCAGAATTTGAGCTAAAAACATGGTTTTCTTTTTCCAAATTATGTTTTTTTTATTTATTTATTTGAAATATGTCTACTCCAAAGTTGGAAGTAGCAGTAAAACAAGACCGTTGTTCCCAACTTTACTTTTGTCAAAATGTTAATTATTTACTGATGTCTTTAGCGACTGTGTGAATAAATCAGCATGTGTAGTATGAGTAGTTTAAACAAAACAGCAGAGGTTATTACATGTAGGAACTGGAGCATTGCCAGTAGCAACAGACGCTAAGTATTGTACAGGTAGAGTCAAGTAGAGCACAGCTCATCAGGAACCATTTCTGTTAAAAACTCATCATGAAAATTAGCGTGACATACAAACAGAAAGCATATCCACAGTATGTAGATTTTCATATCTTCTATACACTGGGCCTAGAATGGTTCATTGTGCTGGATAAAATCTGGACGTTTATCCTTTACCCAACATGTCTGCACTCAACTGTTTTTGATTTGTACAGTTTCTAATTCCTGCTGTTTTTGTCTTTTCTTGATGCATGACTCATGCTGAAAATGTTGTAGTCTGAGACATTCATAACTGCCACATTAGCTGGTCTGATAGAGTGAGCCAAGGACAAACAATACAAAGAACGATAGAAAGCTGCAGCCTCTGCTGGGGCTGCAAAGGTACATGAAAAGAACTAATGAAAGGATCCAACATGCAAACAAAAAGTGGAGAATTGATGACTACATGTGTCTAACTTGTAGGTTTGTTTAGCAGAACAGAAAAGAGACAGCTTTTACCTCAAATTAAACACAAAGAATAGACTTGTACTGATGTGGTTTTAGTAATATCTGCGAAAAAATTTCCCTTTTCTCAAATTTTTTGTTTTTCATGTCATCCAAAAAAACCCCGTCCTTATAGATCTCAAAGCAGAGGGATGGAGGGAGTGACTGGTGTCTCTGATGCCCCTCTGGACTCGGCTAACCCTCTGCTGAGAGCTGTGTTTCTGCGTCGACTGCGTCTAACACGACTGCTTTTGGACGGAGGGGCATATGTGAACGAGAGTGACAGCCAAGGCCAAACCCCGCTTATGGTCGCCTGCAGAACTCAGCACACTGATGCCCAGAGCGCTAGCCGGGTCAAACTGGTCCAGTTTCTACTGGAGAGAGGAGCTGACCCCAATATCCAGGACAAAGCAGGAAGGTCTGCACTAATGCACGCCTGTAGAGAGGTGGCTGGGTCAGAGGTGGTGTCTCTGCTGCTGGCAAATGGAGCAGACATCAGTCTAGAGGACCAGACTGGGACATCTGCGCTGGTCTATGCGGTCACTGCTGGGGACTGGAAGGTTGTCAGGCTGTTGTTGGACACATGCAAAGCCAATGGAAAAGAAGTCATCATTATAACAGCAGACAAACTGCCATGTGGTAAACTGCAAGCTAAACAGTATCTCAGTATGCCACCACTTAGTCCTCTTGATCGGACAAACAAAACAACATTGGCTGCTCCTGCATCTCCTTCTGAAGTCCAACTCATTACTTCCCCTCAATATAGCTCGACATCCTCTGGTCCTACACAGCCGATGTTCTCCTTCAAAGAAGCTTCAGACTGCGGAGTCTCCGGCAACAGCTCCCATTCATGTTCTCCTTCACGATTTAGAGGCCTGGGCCAAACTGCAACCAACGGACTTCAACAGCCGCTCCTCAGGTTGAACTCTGAGCCCTGGTTAAAGATTCCAGCTTCTGTTTTAACTCAGCAGCTGCATGGAAACACAGAAAAAGACAGGCATCAACCCGACATCTACCCCAATGAAGCGCAGTCTTTGACAAAACCCAAAATGAATGACGACACTAACTTAAATACAGAAAGTTTAAGGATGTTTGAAGAAAGCTTATCAAAGGATAAAAAAGCAGGTGTTAAGTATGTAGGGCAGAAGATATTCTTACCTGGTCTTCTGTCACCCCACTCAGCCTCACATCCGAACTTACACTCTGAAAACCTGGGAGGAGACTCAATGACCACCTCTTCCTCCTTGCCTGGCAAAAAAACAATGGGCAGTTCTTTTCACAGTATGGCCTCGTCAAGCCTTTATACCATCATTCAAAAGCGCAGGTTGGGAGCAGACATCTACTGCTCTGATCCACAGATTGCTATGAATACAAAAAACATTCCAGAGGAGCCCCAGGAAGGAGCTGGTCACACACTAGAGAGTAAGAAGCTGGCCCCGTTACGCTGCTCCAGCACCCTGGGCTCCAGGGAGGCCACACCCACATCAGGCCTCAGTCGCAGAGTGTTGTCAAGGTACGAACGCAGGGGCTCCGGGGCGTTTCTGTTGGATCCCCACACACAATGCAGACCCAATGCTCTGCCACCACTGAACATCAACTCCTCAAAAACTTCTGTTCTCAGTGTTCATAACCTCACCTCCAACTGTGGGGGCACGTTCTGTGAGAAAGAGTCTAATCAGAGGACTTTCATTCCCTCGGCTCCCCCCGGTGCCCCAAAGGAGCTGACCAGGCGCATGCTGTTACGGAGACACTCAATGCAGACCGAGTACAAGACCACAGCATAGAACAACTATGGAAGAGGCTCATTTGTGTGCTTTAATGTAAAATGTACTGCTATATATTGCACAATCTGTGTTATAAATTAACTGTATTGGTGGCAGAAAATGTAATATATATACAAATATTTAAAATCCAGAAAACCTTTTTCTGAAGTCAAACAATACATCTTTGAGCTCCAGTCATCATTAATGTGCAGTATTTGATAACTCAGGTTTTACTTATTTAAAAAAACAATTCAGTGAAAGCATTTATTCTGTCACTGTGAGCACATTAATTCATTGTGTAAACACCTGTGGGTGAGGTTGTAGTCTAGTGCTAAAGACTACTTATATTGTTAGAACAATAACACATCATGTGTTTATTACAGAAATTTATTAAAAGATTATCACAAATCATTGAAAAAGTTACATTGCATTTGATATGTTTTGTCTTTAATATCAATTTTACACATCTAAAAAATTAAACTGAACTTTGATATTAAAAATGTCCATGTTTCCCATATACTATTTACATGTAATAACTGTAAATCAATACAATTCAGAGAAAGGCTGTATTCTTCTGAGATATTAAAAACTTTAAAATGAATAGCAATTATGTGTTTGATTCACTCTATTAGTCTAACAGAGAAAAATATTGTACCAATCAGATCAGCAACTAATATATATACATGCAACAAATATATGGCAGATTATTATACACAATGGCAAAATACACAACAAATATTGGCTTTCCTGAAAAGTACATGCACGTTTCACCAGTGCAGACTGCAAAATGCACAAGGCTTCATCCTTACCATGAAGCTCCTCTCGGACTCCTGCTGCGAGTTCATCGTGTCTCACCTCGGACAGGGGTTCGACCTATACTTTAGCCAGTACGGTCATAGTCGCTGACCATCTTCTTGATATGACTCAGTTTCGCCTTCAGATATTTGCACCTGCGCTTCTTCATCCGATAATCAGATGACTGAAAACAAAGACATGACGTTTATGAGAAACACATCTTATTTTTTTTTTTTTTAATAAAATATATCAAAAGGCACTCATTACCTTTTTCAGGGTCTTTATCTTGTTGTACTCATCCAAAGCATCCTTTGGTAAAAACAGAATTTAATCATTAACAAAGTACATCAACTTTGGACATAAAATTTCAAATATAAATGCAAACTATCTCCAATGCCAGTATTATCAAAAACGGGAATATTATGTTTTTTTTCCACCAGAGAAGGAGGTTTTTTTCCTTACCAGGTACTGTGGGCTGCCCTCCTCAAGTTGATCCAGCTCTCGGTCCAGATCAGAGAAGTTCTTATTGATAGTGTCCATCTCAGCCTGAAGATCCTTGTACTCCAGGTGGTCCTTGTCAAACTCCCGCTTGTAGTCAGTGCGCACCTGAACATTTACTATCGGAGGAAATTCACTGAGGCACAAAAAAAAAAAAAAAAAGATGATTTAACGTTTATTAGATGTTACTATGCACATTGTGTGTGAGGAGTTGGCGTCCTTGATGCAAGTACCTGCTAAAGTCATCGTCATCAAGCTCGTCTCCAGAAGAGGCGTAGTCAGTGTCATATCCATTAGCGCAACGTGGGCGACCCGCTCTTTTCTTTTTGGGCTTTCCAATTGAGCTCTCCGCTTCAGAGTTACTGTGGTAGACAGGAATGCCTGCCTGCAAAGGAACTGCCTCTTCCATTGCAGGTCTGTAAGGAAAGATAAAAACGTTTTTACTACAAATAAATGGGTACGGTCACTACTAATACATTTGTTGAGATCAAAACATGACAAGATTTCTTATGAATGTAACAAGCAGTCCCGTGAAATCAGCATGATCGAGAGTGTGGGGGTGAGTATTAGTATTCAAGACGTCCCTGCCACTTTTAAATCATCTGTGGCAACATTTTGGTTTTCCAGTGGAAATAAGAAATGGAAAAAGAGTGATACACATAACACAAACAATATGTCAAGATTGTAAGAAAACAGTGTTGTACATTGCGGCTAACACCAGCACTGGTATGCAAAGACACAGAGTACCCATGGCAGCCATGCCTGGAAATAGTGTAAAAATCTTTTCTTCTTCTCATAAATCCTATCTATCTAAATTGGTGATGCTGCTTTTGTCAATTACACACGCTAAAACTATGGAAAACACTGGCCCCTGAAATCAGAGAAGCAGGTTCTCTTGATATTTTTAAAACTAAATTTTACTTATTTAAAATTTTTTATTGTTTATTATAATTGTTTTTATAAAAGTATTTTTTTGTTATTTGCACATTTACATTATGAACCTTCCTTGTTTTTATCTCAGTACGTACATGTTGTCTGTCTTGTAAAACACTTTGAAGGGCAAAATTTGCAAGGTGCTATAAAAATAAGAGCTTATAATATTATTATTATTATTATTATTATTATTATTATTATTATTTCGTGTCTTGTGGGATTTGTGTCTCATCACAACCTTAATATTTACTCATAACCAAAAAAAAAAACTTCATTGAGTTGTTTGGCACAAAGTTTCAAGAAAACTGAGGTTGCTTTCGAGGTAGTTAGTGAAGATTACTTTGAAAGGTTGACTCACATTTAGGTTCAAGTTTCAACAGGCCTTCAAAGCAAAACAGGTTTAAGGCCCTGCTTTAATCCCACGCAAAGATAACACCATGCATTTAAATGAATATTAACAATCCAGAAAATTGTATAAAAATAAAGCCCTGATCCAGAACAATTACAGCTATTACATGTCTGTTTTGTAAAAGTAGAAGTATATATTATGCAAAACAACCACCAAAACAAGCAGATAAAATATGCAACAGCAACATTACTCAGCAACTTCAATTTATTCTCTTGTTTTTATACCCCACAAGTTTAAATGTGAGTTAAATAGGATAGCCATATGATTTTTTATTATGAAGCCCTCCATAATCTAAATGTACTCTTAGTTGTACTCACTGTGGGGTGACGCTGTAGGGTGGCTTGTCGTAGTTGGAGCTTTCATCATCTAGGTAACTCCTGGAACTTCGCAGCTTTTCAGGATAGTCAGAAACTGGGATGTTATCTGGGGTAGTGGACACATTGTTCACCTTAAAAAGAATAAACACATTTGATCATTTAAACATAGTAAATTGTTCTTCCGCAAATATGTTGGATCTTTATCAACTCTTGCATGACGAGCCTGCGTGGACTTGTTCTGAAAAGTAGGCTATGTGACAAAATTGGAGCTACACTCAACTGCGCACAACAGTTGACATAGACAACAGTGGGATATAGTGGTTTAGCAATTTTAGCTAAGTTCCCACAATCTTCTTGAAATACTTCAGAGTATCATGTTGCTTGCAGGTGTTGTGTGTTAACTGGCCATAGTTTGGACCACTGTACCAACCGGTTTTTCCTCTTTGATTGTACTGTAGAGAATGCTATGGCAAAGATAAAAGCTGTGCTTATCTCTTCACATGCAATTTGTTCAGCTGCTACAACATCTGAGAGTAGATGAGCAAAACTCTGACAGGTAAATGTTACTTGGTGTCAGTAAAAATAAGATCTGCCCGTTGATCTATGTATTTGTGTACGTGCCACACCTTTTTCCCTGCACTTCCTTAACAGGTGACTGCTGCCAAACAGGTTGGATCACTTTTGAAAACACACACTTACCCATGCCTCTACATCCTGAGGAGAGTCCATCTCATCAACACCCTTCACTTTTTTCCACAAAATATTGCTTTTTCCAAAGTACTGGATTTTCTTGCGAGTCTTTAGGGCAAAGACTAGGATGATGATAAGAGCTACAGTAATTAGGAAGCCAAACACAATTGCAATGGCCTGAAATCAAAGATAAGGCAGTTAGAAGCACAGTCTACTGGTAACAAGGAAAGGGCATCTCATGGGATAATCCTATGTGTGCTCTACCTCTTGCGGCTCCAGAACACAATAGTGGTAGAGGTACTGGTTGACAAACATTCCAGAGGGCTGTGGCTGCTGGTACTGGGCACACAACCCAGCAATTTGGCTGCCGTATGCAGAGTCATATGACTGGGACATGGGGTTCACTGCAACTAGGTACACTATGGTAGCCACTAGCATTAGCAAAGCGAGAAAGGCAGCGATGATCACTACGGCCAGGTAGAATCGCCTGCTCTCAGACAAACTCTGGTGAGAGACAATGATGATGAATATGACCAAGCAGGTAATGAAGGTTATGGCTGCCATGGCGATGATAAACCCCTTGGCAGTCCTTGGATCATTGTAGTTTCCTCCAATGCCACCGTAGCCATAGTTGTTTCCAGCTCCATACGATCCATATGAGCCATATGATCCTCCATAAGAGCCTCCATAAGAGCCTCCATATGACCCTCCATAGGGTCCCCCATACCCAAAGCCAGTGAGGGCTCCCTGGCCGTCATAAGCAAGTGTAGAGGCAACACAAGCAAATGTGGCCACACACATCACAATGGCAAAGACAGCCATGATTTTAACTATCCCTGGGGGGGACGCCCAGCGATAGAAATGCTGAAACTCATCCTCTGGATAGTAAGAGTAGGCCGGCTGAGGGGGGACATTACTGTAAAGAAAAAGTAAATAAAAAAAAATGATGAGACACTATTACGTTTGAGACCAATACGCAAACACTGTCTTGTGGCTGTAATAGAATTTAAAATGGAATTTGAAAAAAAATTAAAAGATACTTACTATTCCTTTTCAGACTCGTAAGGTGGTGGACTCCCATTTGGTATGTAGGACATTGTGGCTGATTTATTGTGTTGCTGATCTGAGATAACATTTTTGTGTTTATTTATTGTAAAAGTTAATATCCCAATCTTAACCGTTTCTTCTTTTTTATAGCCTACTCTAATCAAGTATAATATTATTATTTATAAGTGCATGAAAGAAAAAACATTTACACAGTAAAGATAAATTATATTTTAAAGCAGTACCAGTTAGTTATCCCAGTTATAACAAATTTTGACTACGTTTAAGATGTTGTTTATTAAACACTTACCTGTCGCTTGGAGAGACACGTCTTTTCCTTTTACTTCTGTGAACGTCTCGACTGAAACTGTGTCGCTGATAAACAATGCGGGACACACCTTGATGAGCTCGACTTTCTGTCAGGTAAGCCCGCCCCTCGCGTAGGTGTCACATTACCAAGCGACACCGGAAGTGCTCTGTGCTACTCTCAACGTGGGTGAGCCATAGATAGTATAAATACTAATACTCTGTCAAAAATACTGGCGGTTTCAACATCTACATAAAGATGTAAAATGTTAAATAGTTGTGCACGTCTCTCTAAACGTGTTTATTTTTCAGATTTTATTTATCTTGCTGGTTTTGAGAGCAGTAGCTTGTGTTCATACAGCTTTTTTAATAAAGCAAACAGACACTGGATTTCAGTGCATAAGCCTAATTGTATTCTGTCAACAGAAAGCACCAATTAAGACATTTAAATTATAACGATATGGACAGTTGTAGCAGTACATTTACATCAAAGATATAAAATACAGCCCATAGGATAGCACATCCATTATTCAGAGGTCCGCGTGCTACTTAGTTGTCCTTAACATGTACAATCAAGCTAAAATATAAGCTTTAATGTATAAGCACTTAGGTTTTTAAGTGTCAAATTGCAGCAAGAATTTAGCTATGAAATGGTTGAACAAAAGTGTAAAAATTAAAACATACTTTACAAAACTAATACTACTATAGAGCAGGCATTTTCTCGAGCAAAACAGTAAAAAACAGCAGAAACTGAGCTAGTCAAGGGTCTGTCAAAGCAAAGTAATCCTGAAATCTAAAGACAAATTCTACGTAAAGACAAATATAAACACATATAATTAGATTCATGTAAGAGTGATTGATTTACCACAGAAAAAAAATTTCCATCAATAATGTGTAACATTCACATATGAAAGCCAGTGTCGTTTTTGAAATAAGTGGTAAGCCTCTTGTGCAAATGTAGTCACAGTGTCACACATAACATAATAGTTCTTTGCATATTAAGACCATATAAAATATATTAAGACCTAAAATGACCCAACTCTGTGGTGTCCTAAGTCTTTGTCAGCCAAATTTAACTGTAGCCATCGTTCCACTCCATGACTTTATCGTATTCGTGGATCTTCTGTTTGATATGGGACAGTTTGTTCTTCAGGTATTCACAGCGCTCCTTCTTTTCAATAAAGGTAGGGTCCTGGGGTTAAAACAGAAAATGTATTTCTTACTTTAAATAATATCGTATTACTACAATGTGCCTCGAGTAGAAAAAACATTAGACTCACATTTTTCTTTCTCTGATATTCTTGAAGAATTTTGTTGATGCGATCCACTTCCTGAAAGGAAAGAGCAACTTTTATACCAACATTAGTGTAATCAACCTGAGCACATAGGGTTTTAATCACACTTGGCATTTAAAAACAATTAAAATGGCACAATGGCAAGTGCAGTTAAGTGAGTATGAATGCCGCCATACAACCCTCTCTCCACACTGTAAGTCTACTAACAGAGGATATTTATGTGGGGGAAGCACATTAGGAACAGGAAGCACCACCAGGGGAAGTTGACACATGGGGAAATGAGAGATTTAAACAACTGAAAAATTCAATGCTCCAATAGCTCGACGAGCGACGAGATATGATGCACACGTTACAACAAAACGGGCTGATGAATGTCCTCCAGTGCAACCAGAAAAATAAAAAAATATAACATTCATAGTGGATCTACAATATAACGTTGCCCGGTAACAGCACAACCCCCACATGTAAAATGAGTGACAAAATGGCTTGTAGCGTGAGTGGTGATAGAAATGAAATGAATATAAAAAAAGCACTATGTCTCAAATAACACACAGTGCCTGGATAATATAAAAACAAGGTGTAAGAAAATACCATCTGGCTGGTAGGGTTTTGTGGAAGAGCACGCATCATGGCATCCATCTCATCAAACCTCTTTTGTGTGGCCAGAACGTCTAAGTGGAGCTCTTTGTACTCAGCGTACTGGTCATTAAACACGGCTCGGTACTGGTCCTTTTCTTCATCTGATCGAATTGCTGGATACTTACTGAAAGCAGATCATTTGTCACAATAGACATTGTACACATACTTACAAAGTTAGAGCCAACAAGGTTGCCCAAATTTAGAAATGCAAAAGTAGAAAATGCAGCACAACAACCTTTATTAACTCCTAGCTGCATAAATAATAACAACAAGAACACCATAACTAAACAAAAATACAATTACAATGGTATGAGTCAGAAATAAGCAATAATACAATTCTGTTAATCATTGTTTGGATTGGAATAGAAGAAGAGAAGCATCCATGTACAAGAAGAACTTACGCAATGTAATCCGGCACAAAAACGGGTTTTGGAATGTGTCCAGATGGAATGGCTCCCTGTAAAATCTTTGCAGCGGCTGGTTTGGGGCCAGCTTGTATAGGAACAACGGAGGAACCCTGGACATGTTCGGGACGTTTGCGTACAGCCATCGTATCTGGAACAAGCTGCTGAGACACAGATCAAAGACATTGGGCATCTTGTATTCCAGGAAAGAGAACAATAAATATTTTTTGAGAGCAAAAATGCAGTAAAAAGCTTACCAATGCTCCTCCTGCCTGAGCGGTCTGCATCT
>JALDNG010000012.1:1412500-1462500 GCA_024349245.1 Neodontobutis hainanensis | reverse complement strand
CTTATCCGAGGGGTTGGTGCCTCTCAGGAGGTGTATGAGATGGTTTTATAATGCTTCTAGCGCCTCATCTATGTGGCTGCCATTGTCTTTTATCTGCCTTTACTCAGCATTCTCATACTAACACTGTGGTGCTGATATATCTTATTGGTCCTGCTCTGTGGAGTAGCCTTTTAGACACTGAGCAATGAACACGCTGTCTTAATTTTTGTTTGTCATGAGTATTTGTGTGGCATACACAAATAATGGGGTTATGTAAGGGGGAATCTGGGACGCAGTGTACAGAGGATGTGCCACAAGGTGCTGAGCCGGCATGCACTCTTGCTCACTGCTCATTTGTTTGTTTATTTGACAAGTAGCAGAAGCATCAATTATGTGAGAATAGCCAAGAGATTGTGTTGACATAGTAGTGCTGCGTCCATCTAAGCTTGTCAAATGAGTGCATTCAACCTTAAAAGGTCTTTATCGTTGTTTTTTTTTTCACTTGTTTCTCTGTTTCTTTAAAGATTCATTAGAAATCTTTGCACGGTGCACTGGGGCTGTTAACTTATTAAGCAGTAAAATGTGATCTTGTTCATTAGTAATGTACTGAGTAAGGCAAGGCTTTTTGTCCGTTTTATTTACCCAAAAATTATATATAACCTTCTGTGGGTAAACATTTCATGTCCCATTAAAAAGTCAGTGGATGAGCTAGCCAGCCCTACTCCATACTGGCTCTGATTTAAATACAGACTTTACCTCTACTCTTTGTGTATTATTCATGTTCTCAGGATCACATGCCATTAGCGACAAAGCTTTTTGGCTGGATCACTTATTCACCATTCACTCGGCTTGCATTACCAGGGCAGTTAAAAGTAACGTTTGAAGACCTCCGCTGGGAGATAAACTGCAGGGCAGACTGGGCTTCGATGCTGAGGCTGTGAACTTCTGCAGACAATCACGCCAGCTGAAAGAACAGAGCTGCCGCAGAGGTGCAGGATAAAGTTACTCCCTTTGCATTTTTCAAGGCCATTAGAGATCTTTTACTTTTGATATATGCAAGGACGCCGAGATACATGGAAAAGCACTGTACAGGTGTGTGATGATCATTAATATTAAATGCCCTGAGACCACAGGCTGCTTTCTTCATGGGCTTTTGGCTAACCACTATTTCTCAGCAGTGCTACATTCAAACCATTTTGTCTGTGTAGATTTTATTTTACCTTCTATCCTGGAACAATATCATGACTAAGTGATTACTCAGTCCTGAAGGATAATGTGGACTTTATATCTGCTCAAAGGAAGTAAAGCAGTGTAATTCATAAAAAAATACTTTAAAAGATAATAATTGGAGACTTTGATGAAGCCTAAATGTGAAACCTGAGATTACACTTAATCTCAGGTTTACACTTAATCTCAGGGAACTGACACTCACTGCCCAATTACAACACATAAGTATTTC
Source organism: Neodontobutis hainanensis (assembly GCA_024349245.1). NCBI lineage: Eukaryota > Metazoa > Chordata > Actinopteri > Gobiiformes > Odontobutidae > Neodontobutis > Neodontobutis hainanensis. Next base: position 1,461,062 of record JALDNG010000012.1, on the reverse strand, counting down.
CAGAAAAATAAATCCGGTCCATGGATGACAAAGGGATGAGAGAAAGCATGTAAAAAGAAAATTACATTTTATAGAATATTTATAAGGAAAAAACAATTGAGTCTGAAACAAAGTATAAACTATATCAAAAATAAACTTACAAATATTATCAGAAAATGTTAAAAGGATTATTATAGAAACCTAATTGAAAGAAAGAAAAACAATATGAAAGGTCTATGGAATGTACACTAAATCAGGCAATAAACAAGGATCCTAAAAATGTTTTTTTTTCCCTGATCACACAATTAAAAACAGTAAGAAAGAAGGTCATATGGAAGATATTGTTAATTCAATAAACAACTACTTTGTTAACATCGGGCCTGATCTAAGCGGCTAAGATTGATACAACCAAAGACACAGACGTTCTCAACATTATTACAGACAATACAAACTCTTTATTTTTGAAACCAACAAACAAAAATTTGGAATGGCCTTGGAACTATAATTAAAAGTGTAATAACTAAACAAAGCCTCTAAGTCATATTTGTAATTTATCGTGGACAGGAGAATTCCCAAACCAAATGAAAGTCGCAAAGGTTCTTTCAATCCATAAAAGTGCTGACGCCACCAGTTTACAAACTAAACTATATATATATAGTATTCTTTTTTATTTTTTATTCCTTGTTGACTGAAAAACTAAAGTAAATCCTATATTTGAATGAAATTATTATTTTTTATTTATTTTTTACTCTAATAAACAGTACACTGAAACAAACATTACATTTCAAAGCAGAGGGAACTTCTGACAGAAACAAGTACAAATAACAGAAACACAAGCCTAACGGCAAAAAACATCCATGGTTCCTTATTTAAGAGTTATTTATTATAAAATAGGCCTTCATGTCAGTGAATTATAGATTTGGGGTGACAGTAAAACTTGCACATAAGAGTATCTGTAGAGACTAATGTATGTATATAGAAATATATAAATATTAATATTCAGTGCAAGTAAAAAAAGTGCCACAAAGACAGTAAATGTCTATATTTCACTTTAGGATGCATAGGTTTCAGGCCCAGTGTAAACACAGCCTTGTGGGGTGACAAGAAAAGGTGGGACAATAATTGTCTAAGCGCACCCTGACACTGTTGAAAAAATATTGAACTTGATTTATGTCATGGTAGACCGAAAGCAGATTTCATTTGAGTTCTAATGATACATCTATTAATTCTCCGTTGATGCAAGTCATTGCGATAAAACAAACAACAACATCTTTCATAGCATATGCTTTGTTGTTATTGCTCAGCTATGATCAAACACAACTGTTGATGTTTCAGTATGCTAATAAACCTCACTATCACACTCCAAAATCACCAACACATAATGACAGATGATTAATGACACTAATATTTGCCGGCACACCAGCTGTCTGAAAGACATTTTTATGTTTATTCTCGTTTTGTCTTGCCAAACATTGAGTAGAAGTGAACAGAACAGGATCGTTTCAAACTAACTTTACTTCTTTTAATGTTTTCTCACCTCATGCCCCATGTGTAATTTATTCATATATTCATTTAAAAATGGAGTTCCACTTTTCATTCTTTTCCACTCTTAAGAGAGTAAAAGAAGGAAAATGTGTGAAGACAGGAAAGTGAGGATTGTTTTCAAGGGCTTTACTTATTTATTGAGCTCTCTTGTAAAGTGTGCTCGCATTAGAGTGAGCTGTCAGGGTGCCAGCTTTGTGCCAAGATTGTATATGCCACACAATGGCCTTAATTATGTTGCTGTCTTTTCTGTCAGAAAAGACAAAAAGTATCAAAGGCTATATGCAAAAAAGTAAGAAAGCAATTATCTTCTTTTGTCTGCTTTGGCTGTCAATCAGCACAGAGTCGTTCTCTAAATGACACTAGACCTCAAGCGGAAAAAACTCCTAACGCTGATGGATGAGGTAATAATGCTGTGGCTTATTACATGTTAATAAAGACGCAATGTTGCTGCTATAGTCATTCCTCAAAGTGATGTTAACATTTGATTAAGCTAAAAGAAATCACCTTGAGACTCCCAGGATGTTTTTACTCCCACCTTGCTTAATGAAACACATTTTATATTTCTGTTTAAATAACTAATAATAGTTTGTTGATTAGATGTTTTCTCTCCTGAATAGTAAGTATTTACCTTGTTAGACTTGGTAGTATGCAAATCTAAGCGCATAAAGTGGGGCGATGTTATCCCAGACGAGCTTTTTAAAAGTGCCACTCTGCCCCTGTCAACACGTTCATATTTAGGTGAACCTGGAAGTGTGTCGAGAACAAATGGCTCATCAGTGTGTTCTTCAGGAGGGAGGTGACATAAACGGAATAGCTAACAATACCGGTTTTAATGCATGTAAGAGCAGGTCAAAGCTGAACTGCAACCAACCAACTGAAAATATTTAGAAATCTAAAACATGAGCACCTAAATAGAAAACACAGCTAAATGTTCCTAGTTCGGTGATGCATGCAGTGGCACTTAGAAGTTTGATTACGTTTTCAAGGGTTATCCCTGCTCTCTGGATTTCTTTTTCTATTCTGGGTTTCTTTAGTACAGAAGTAAATTGGGACAAATCCTTTGACATGTAAATATAAAAGGAATGTGCAAATTGCAATGTGTCCTTTATTTAAAGGAGTTGGTTTCACCTATAAATATTAATGTGCTCATACCTGTAGAGAAGTGGCTGATGGGATAGGGACGGGAGACTTTTTTGTCAGTTTGACATCCTGGTAACCCACTTTTGCTTCTGCGTGTTTACTCTTTGATTATCGGGAGAGCTGAGGGAAGCACTATCTCCTGGCTGCCAAAAGCAGGTTGGCAAGCTGTCACAACATAGATGAAGACACATATACCACCTGGGTCTTCGGAGGTGAGACACACACACAAAGAAAGAACGCCGGGGCACTGTAAAGTACACGACATGTATGAAGAAGCTGGAAGTATACATACATGCTTTGTTCTTAAAAGGCCTCACAACACCCACTGTAATGTTTTTATAAGCTCAGTTAGCACAGTTCAATGTTACCAGAGCTTAAGTTTTACAAAGTCTTAAATACTGGCAAAGAATCCCATACAGACAAGTATTTAATAAGTTGTAATGTTGAGCCAATAGAATAACATACAATAAGGATAAAATAATACTAGTTAATAGTGTTTTCTTGAGTCATAGTTTCAGTTTCTGGTCATGAATAATTACAGCCTATATTTAGGAGCAAATTTCCAATCTATTTCCAACCTTACACAATCATAGCTGAAAAATGTTCACCTAAGTCCTGACCTTTCAGAAGTAGTGGAGTAGTCCTTATAACCGGTACCAGGAAAATATTAGGTAAGAACATGTAATTATCCAAGTATTTACTGGGTAATTACAGTGTACCTACAGGATATTAACACAGGTATTTACTGATAACATGAAGTACTTACTGGTTACAGACTGTACCTACTGGGTACAATGTGTAAGTATTGGTAACAGTGTGTACCTAAAAGGACCAGTCTGTACTTAGTTTGAGCATTGTTATAATTTCTGTATTTACATTACATAAATAGTGAGTTCTTAGCTTGTAATTTCCACCCATTATTTTGAAGTCCCTTAACTACACGTGTGTATTATTAATTTGACTTCAACATTCTTTAGGAAATGTAAACGTCAGTAATTAAATGAGTGAGTTTTTTTATTTTTATTTTTTAATTATTTCATGTAAAATGTTGAGTTGTATGAGTTCATCTGTTACTTATACAATAAAAAAAAAATGTGGGTTGAAAAGGCCATTTATTTAGGTCATGGCAAAGGTATTCAACACAATGATCAAATGTAATCTGAGCAGAGCACATATGAGTAGCATTAGATCCATTTACAAAACAGGAAGCAAAAAAGTTAATGTTACACTGTCCGTCTGCATAACTAAGATGTTTGTCTCACAATGATCATGTTAAATCGAGCTTTGCCACAAATACAAAAGATAAAGGGAAAGTCCAAGTCTATGCCATCCTTTATCATATAATGCAACCTTCATAGTCTATTGTTAATGTTACTTTACATAAAATGTTCAGCAAAACATTCATCTAAACATCTTAACATTTGATAAGGAGCTTCATTTATGCCTTCATCCTCTTTTCTATTCCTGGAACATGTCAGCATGTTTTAGACCCTTGTGCTCACGCCTCACCGCTTACACTGTCTATTATTTATTCAATTTACACGTAGCTGTCCAGATTCATACGTTCCTGTTTAAGTTTATCACAAAAAATACAAAATAATGGGGTAATTAAGTACTTGTGGTACAGCTACAAAAGAATATTTATTTTACAAACTTATTTATTTTTTGTTGGCTCTAGTCTTCTTTATCTCTGGGTTACATTTAGAGTGTGAATTTCTTAAGCCTTTAGATTACAGACCATGTTCTCCGGAAACCATCCTGTACCCCTCTGTTACCGCATTATTACTAATTAAAATCATCACTCATAACTTTTGCTAATCCCAAAGTACTATATTTTGATATATAAGGATCTGTTAGTCTTTTTCTTTGAACGCTTTCTGCTTTAATGTCTCAGTTGAACCAGAGCTGAAGCTGCAGCGTGTGATGTACACAATGCAATCCCCTTTGCAGTGATCTAGCATGAGTAAGCTTTAGGAAGGGTAGAGTTGGCGAGGGAAGCTTTTATGCCTTTATTTACAGGTACATACAGGTTTGTTTAAAAAATACTTTTACCCCTTGTGGCTCCAGTGGGGCTGCTGCTCAGTGGATAAGCCTTGGCTTCTAATAATTAGCGTTTGACTTTAAGTCTGAACTACAACTCACTGTAACTGAGCAGGAAATACCACTTTTCCCTCTGTGTGGAATAGCTGATCAGAGCAGAGACTCGACATTTGTCTGATTTTGTTTTGATTGGGAAACATCTGACATGTGGGCAAAGAAAATCCTCTCCAGTTGTGGCACTCACATTATCAGTGTGCTGGGGCATGTCTGCTGGGCCCTTAGAAGACAGATGAGAGGTTTGCATCAATATTTGAACAAAGCGCCAAGGCTTCTCTTTTTGTTGAGGCCGTGCTGTTTTTTAAGAGCCGAGATGTATTGCTTGTGTAACTCCAGTTGTTGAGAAATTACAAGTTGGAGAGGAAATTTGGAGCTTGAGGCCGTTTCTGCAGTCTGATTGTGAGACTTGCCTGAGGACAGTTTGGAGAACAACCACAAAGGAAACATGGATGTGATTTTAAGTATCCGAATAAATTCTGAGCACCTTTATGCCACTGGCACAACACTGAAATAACTGTTAATCCAGCTGGTTTACTGGATGGTTTCTAACTAGACCATCACCTGTAGCTTTCACACAAAACACCAGCATAATAAAGCCTTTAAACATTATTATATTCTCAGGGGGAAAAAAAAATCATAATTTTTTTCTTTTAGTGTATTTGTCATAAACTAAGCAAAAGGTTAGCTGAGAGGCTCCAAAAGAAGTACCTTTTTCTTTCGTAACAACTAGTTTGTGAGCACATTTTCTGGCTTGTCTTTCCACCATGCACAGGGTTGATCTGAGCAGATGCTCCTTCAGTGCCTCTACACACCCACCCTTCATCTGCTTCAACACTCTCCCTCCACCCGCATCTCTTCTGCTAGCCTCACCTCTGATCCAGTATCTGCACCTACCATCTGCTATTGGCATCACCACTGCCTATGAACACCATCCCCATATATTATTTATCCAGTGTTGACCATTTTCAAGCTGTATTTATCCATGTATTTACATATAACATTAGTCCAAAAGGCTCTGTTCACTTGATGCTCCAATCAACATGATGAACAACTCTCAAAACTCTCACTCAGTCAGATAATAAGTACGAACTAAGATTTGTTTGTTAATGTGTGGCTTTGAGTGTCCTTTTTTTTTTAGAATTTACATAAATGAACACAACTCTTTTGTTGTTCATTGTGAAAGTGAGATGCGATGTGTGAATGTAAGCGCTTTAAACTACTTGATTTCTTTTTTTATGCAAACATTTCTGTTTTTGGGTTTGGCCTATGCAGTAGGTAAACTTAATTTTATTTAAATGTATTTCTATGATGTGCACACACCACAGCTGCTGACTAATGGTTATTTCTAAACACATTTAGACTTAAACAGACAGGGTTCATGCCATTAAAACTGTTGATTGTAAAGCTGTTAAGTAGATTAGTATCTGCTAATGTGACTAATTTTTCTATTCTGCACAATTATTGTTGGTCAATTTACTAATAAAGGTATTTTTTAATAATAAAGACATACATTTATTTACTAATTTGTGTTTTGTCATGATTTATCTAGTATGAACACTGTGCTCAATGAGCTCTTTGAAATAAATATGTTATGTTTTATTCCCATGGTTCAGCTTTTACATATTTACTTTGTTCTCTGTCACAAAAGTTACAAAATACCGACTGTCTTTAAATGGTTCCTGGAAAAGAAAGTGAGACACTTCACACCCAAGTGTGAAGTCATTAAAATCCTTTAACAAACCCACACACTAGTGCTGCCACACCTGGAGTAAACACCTTTAATTTAGAAGAACAGAATTTTATTTAACAAATAAAAACACACCCAGTGCAATCATGTGTCTTGTAAAAGCCCTGGGGAACAGGCTTTGCAAATATGCCTCGGCTATACATGCGGTTGTATGTGACATATTAAATAGAACGCCTAAAAATAAATCACCAGCAATTTTATCTTTTGTTCTGTCAATACTAAGTTGAGTGGGTGAGCAGTAGTGTACTGTTTTCCACTTTACACATCAGAGTTTTATTGCCTCTGTTTAATATCCACTCACGGCTCAGCTAATAAATTGTGGTACTGACGAGCACAGAAGCAGATGAGTGTAAAACTGGCACAGTTAAGATGGTTTGAGTGAAAGGGCAGTGAAGGTAATTAACTCTAAAATGATGCGGGAGATTAGGAAACCTTGTTAACTCTTGTCATTCTACAATAAGAAAACCAGGCTATTGCTAATTATGAATGATTTCTTCGTGTGAAGAATTTGGTTTCTGCGGCAAATTCTACGTTCTGGGATTGACGCGCCCTGCTCTGTAGCTGTGTGCATTGATACCAAACTAGCAGCAGGACCAGGAAACGTTCTGGAGGAAGTGTAGACGCACACAGCACCTGCCGCTCTCTGGTGTGATGTGTGCGTCCACTGGCTCAGAACAAGTGTGCTTGAGACAAACCTCAGCACAGCACATGGCAGCTCCCTCCAAATCAGTGTGTGGAGCCTTGTCTGTGTGAAACAGCCTGTGCTACCACCCCAGGGCTTCAGCAAATTAGTTCATTGAGCTAGGGGCTCTTTCCCCTTCATTTCTCTTAGATTTCATTAAATGCTCTGAATACATTGAACTGACATTAGAGACCACACCAGCCCGTTGCCTTCAATTTTGCATGGGATGAGATTGAGCTTCTGTTGAATAAGAAACATTTGAGTTTTCCTGATATTTCCATGTGAGAAATTTGCTGGATAGAAAGAGTGGCAGGAGGGAAGAAAAAAGGGGAGCGGTGTGTAATAGAGCCATCACTCAGGCCTTTGGCAGTGATACCTTGTTTTCCTTTCAGACTCGTCTAGATGTATCCGTGCCCCTTCTGTGTTATTGCCGGGCTGAAGCATAGGTTGTAGATCACTGTGTGGTGAGGGCACTGCGGTCTCCTCAATGACGGCGTGTGCGTACATATTTGTCTCTGTTCTGTCCTCCGGCCACACACACACAAGCCAATAACAGACACATGTATGTAAATTACTCATATTAACAGACATCTTATTCGAGACAGAAAACCAGTCTCAGTTTAGCGCTGCTTACCACCAGCGTTAATTACCTATAGTCACATTTTCTAAAATTTTCTGTCAGCAGTGTGAGTTTTGTCACAAATGCTCCTGGGCTGAAGGGTTATATCATCCCTGTTGTTTAGTGTTGTAGTGTGTATTCAGTGTGAATGAGAATTGTTTCTCATTTGACCTACCTGCTTAAATAAAGAATAAATAAATAAATTAAAAAAATTCTGCAGAGGGAAATGTGCTGAAGTTAATTCATAAATAAATGAATTGTGTCCCACCTTTAATGTTAAGCAGGTGGTTACCATTACTTTCAGCCACGTTAAGTTGTTGCTAAGTGATCTATTTACAAGTGGGTTTATGCATGAAGGGCTGTGGCTTTCTTATCATCATCTGGATGCACACTCACGTCTATCCAAACATGAATACACCATATCAATGCTCCACGCACAAAACAAATTGAAGCACTCTGTACAAGAAAAGCCTGCCTGGGGCCAGTCATTTTGAAATTAAAAGCATGTCTTTTTGTTCAGCCTTGAATCGAGGAAAGAGGGAGGGAATGTGAATGTGTCGTGTGGAGGGAACACAGAGCAAGTGATTTTCACAGCCAGGGAATCACAGTCTTTTATCTATTCCTCTCAATCAGGAGACATCCGGCAGGAAAGGTAGGAGGATTAGATTAGCAGAAAGGAGAGAGTGGGTCTATAATCCTGATGGGCTTTAAAGTTGTGCACCATTACTGGAGAGGAACATGCCGTGTGCCCTGTGAAGCTAGCATCGGGCTGAGCAGGAGCACAACTCTTTGCTTTCCTAAACCCTCACACTTGCATGAAAGAGGCTCTGGCAAACTGGGGGATTAGTCGGAGTGTAATTACACTTGCAGGGCATTAGAAGTAACACAACGTGTACTGACTAAAACACAGCTTGAAAGGGGAAGGGAAGAGAAAAATACTACCTGCCAACATGCTGCCGCTGAGATGCCCATTAAGTCTATAACTAAATGATGTCTTCCTCATAAACAGCACTTTTTGAAACATCAGACAGGACCTGATAATGCTACAGTAGAATTTGTCTTGATTCAGATTCATGGTCGTTTCCTGTTGCTAGTTGATATAAAGACATTTTCTCACTGATATTGAGTGAATGTGAAGTGATTTATGTGGACAGGGATATAGATATTGTTGGCATTTCTTATCTTGTTAGATAAGATGTAACTTTGGTATCTAATGCAGTGTGTGACAGAAAGTTTTAAATATTAACCAGCCAGACTTCCTGAAATATGCGTTTATGTAACTTTGATTTAAAACAATCACTAGTACGAATGTGTGTCACCACATCCACTCTGTCTTGTGCAATACATTTGTCACAGAGATCATGTTCTTGCCAGCTGCTATTTGCCGTTTGGGCTGTCACTCACTGCTCAGCTATAAATGTGTTGGAAATTCAACACTTAACCAGCCAAAAAGTTCTGGGTCTCTATAATGATGCCAGCCATTTCCCATCATTTATTTAAAATGGACTCACTGTGATTTGGGAGATGAGGATAGGTTGAAGTGGTTTAGACCTGAGCTTTTATTTCTCCTGGTAAATGTAAAAACTATTCTAAATAGAATAGGAATCTCATATATATGTCTCATATATATGTGTTCATGTTTTTGAATCTGTCTCTTTGTTGTTGTTGTTCAGGCCCTCGAGGTGAAGCCCTGCAGCATGGCCAGTCCGGGACCCTGCCACACTTCCTGGAAGAGCCTGTCGACGCTTACATTGTCAAGAGCAACCCCATAAAGCTGCGCTGTCAAGCCCGGCCGGCTCTCCAGATCTTCTTCAAGTGTAACGGTGAATGGGTCCATCAGAGTCAGCACATGTCTCAGGAGCACACTGATCTGGGAACAGGTACGCTCCTATACAATGTTACTATATCAGGTGTAGCTGTATCAAATTCAGCCTCATGCACACAATGTTTTTGCTTCATTCTCTTTTCAATCCCTGGTCCTTTTGCACAGTGTCTAGCCTTTTCTGTCTTTTGATGTGCTGAGAAGACACAGCAAATGGGACTTTATAAAGATGCCTAGAGCTATGTCCAACCCTGCCAATGTATTCGCCTCGCTTCTTCAGCTTCTACTGTTTGTCACGCTTGATAAAGCAAAATGACAACTGTTACACCATAAAAGGCAGTCACTTGTTTGATTTTTGAATTTTGACTTTGAACTACAAATGGTGCCTTTGAGTGACGCAACTTGCTGAAATTCAGTTGTTGTTATTTTAAGTTGAAATGAATTCATACAATACCACAAGGAAAAGACAACTCCATTATTTGTGTCTGTTTTATTGCATCATGCCACTGGGGTATTCAATACTTAGGAATACATTTTGTTTTTATATAATCTTAAATAATATTATAATAATTACTCAAAAAGACACTATTAAATTCAGTTTTTTAATAGTGTACTTTATTTAGACCATTTGAATAACGCGTGAAACAGTTCAAGTACAGTTTTCAGTTCATCTCACCAAGTGCAGACAAAGCCTAAAGCAAGTTCCCTGTAAACATCCAACGGTCTCAGTCTAATTACTTTATGAAAGGGGTCGAGATGGAGAGTGAATATTTACGCTCCTGCCTGGGCTCCTATTAGTGCTACAATGTTGAAGGTTCACTTAACACAGAGAACCAATCGATATCTCCAGCAAGTTAACAATGGACCACTAAATTTTTACTGCCTGCTTTTTTTCTGCTTCTTGGCCTTGCTTTCATCCGGCTCCTTATCAGGTTCTTATCTGTCTCCCTCGGGACGAGGGGACGACGTACCAGGGCAACATGGGAGAGGGCACTGAGAGGGACAGAATAAATGCTGGAAAAGCATCCTTAATATGTGTCAGTAAAGAGGAGTGAACCAAGGGAAGTGGTGCTAAGAGCGGTTTACTTGGTTTTTAGCTTGGCCATGTTTACAGTGAAAATAGTCTTATCTATTTTGAAAAGGAAAAGGAAAATGTTGGCATATTTGTCACTCATGGATGGTCAAAAAAAATCTGACTAGACTCATTACCAGAACTGCACATTCATACTTGTGCTTATGCTTATGATTTATGCTTGAGACAGTTCATTCAAACAGAATTTCATGTTTGCTGATTGTCACAGAAAATTAATATTTTTCTATGAAGTATCTCAAAAATCCTTTTTAAAACTATCAAATGGACATGAGGAAGAAAACTAAGCTAAGAACAAAACGTTCCCAATTACTTGCCATCTTTTGACTGTTTTAAGAACAGTATCCTGGCCATCTCCTGCAGCCCACACATACATCAGTGTACAGTCCAGCAGCCTCGAAAAATAGATTCAGATGCAGGAGCTGTCAATGCTTAACAAATCATTTGTGCATAAAGTGGTTCGCTCGAGCATGGCATACATTCTCTATCCAAATAGGCACTCCACATCCTACTTCAAAGAGCGTCAGTGTAAATGATTCTTTTTCATGTTTGAGCTCTTTTTGCATCACATATTTATAAATTTTTGCTTAGGTAAATCCAATGGCTTTTGAAAGTGAAATAGAAAAAAATTAGTCAGAAAGTATTCTGTTGAAAGTAATGGCTTTATGAAGCTTTTTAAAATTATATTCTTTGATTCAAAGAAAAGTAAACCATGTGCAATACTCATTTATTATTGCGACAAAAAATGTCTCATTCTATCCACATTTTCTATCTACTCCGCCAGTCATTAACTGCCTCCTTAGCTACATTGTCAGACATAGGTTGGTCAGCATGCAGCCTGTGAGAACAATAAATCTTTTGGCCTCCGCACAGGCTGTCCATCCAGCTCCATCTGATGACATCTGTATCTCAGCAGAAGCTATTACAGTGAGTCACGTGGTGGAATGGCCCTTGGGCTGAGCAGGAGCAGGGTGCTGTAGCTATTAAAGCAGTAAGCTGTGAATTAAATGCAGGCAGTCTCCTCAACACCGTTTGACCAGAGGGTTCAGGCGGCAGACAGAGCCTACATCTATCCAGAGGCACTCCTCTCTAGAGATATACACTAGACTATATTTTAGCTCTGTATTGTGTTGTTTTCCCTCACTATGAGCTGTGTTGTGCCTTCCAGGAGACACAGATGCAGACACGAAAAAAAACAACATAGAAACCTGTGAGAGAAAATATCCATTACACCTTCTGTGAAAAGCTTCAACAGCAAATGCTGCCATGAGCAGAAGACAGGCTGGTGCAATATACAGCCTATTCCAATTGAATGAATAGTGTTGTTTCTCAATCTGTTAGCTGTGCAGCAAGGTAAAAAGATATTTTAACACCATGTAGTGGCTTAATATTTCACACCTGCACCTCATCTTGTCTGCAAGCTAATCCGGACTGCCTAACACGGCATGACAATGAGCGAGTGGGAGCTGCAGTTGTCTTCTGACTTCTTACATTTATCACGGAAAAAAAGTGTGCTGTATTCAAACAGTGTCAAAAAGATTTGTTTCACACAGAATCTCTCAAAGGGCTGTTGTAGAAAACTGCATCAATATGCACTTACATGTAATGCCATTGTTTTTATATCAATCCATTTGCTGGTTGTCCATATTCAGCAAAGATTCATCAAAGCAGTCTGCAATAATCTTTTGTTAGTTATATTGTTAGTTATGGATATATTATATAACATATGGTGAATCATGTACAGTCTCTGAATCACCTGTAAGCACCAGAAAATTAGAACACTTTTATTTTTGCCTGATTAAGTTTGTGAGTGAGGTCATGGCGGAAACAAAAAAAACCTTAAGGTAAGAGCTGAGTCAAAATAAGTCATGAGGTGGAAAACATTAAAATGCAGTTAGTCACTGGTCTTGCACTGCTTCAGCAATCACTGGCACACCATAAAAATAATAAACTGAATACTTTATCCAGATATTGTTGTGAATATGCTTTCTAATAATATATAATGAACTTGAATCTGGGTGCATTCAGAGAAATCTGCTAAATTTACTTTTCATTGAACCAGATAATAAATTACATTAAGTAACAGGCTGTAACCATTTGTTGGTGTTATTTGTTAAAATAAATACTTTCCGTAAAACAATATTCCCAGAATCCTTGTTATTCTCTGCGGTTTTCATACAAAGTTAGTTATTAAGTGGTGCAGAGAAAACAAACAAACAAGCCTGGATTTCTATTCTGGGCATGTCTGAGACCCCAGTCCTCACTAAAATACCAATAGTTTGTTTTGTGCTGCTTTATTTGAATAAATCTACCATCTGCCTGTGCCTCTCTTCACCTTATGCTGCACTGGGTATAAAAATACCAACGTGTCAAACTACTGCTTATGGTAAGCTTTGTGCCTCTGTGAATATCACACTTTGCCTGACTCAAAAACAACAGCTCAATATTATACTTTCTACTGTTGTCTCCGTTTTGAACATAGTTAACCAACCTGTCTGCACAAGTAAAGTTTATGTTTTATTGATGACAAACAATTATTCAGGTTTTAGTTTAAAGATGCATGCTTTTAGAGCACATTCATTTGTCTCATTTAAGGATTAGCATTACAGATGTGTTCGTTTGTTATTTTTCTAAAGGGGTTGTATCTACAAAATAAAGAAACTTGAATGATCTAACAACGTGAACATCTGTTTTTTGGATTTGTGCTCATTTCTCTGCCTTTTGCCGGCAACACAAGACTAAATGTGCTCCAGATATCACAATCAGATTTTGTAAAACAATTGTTTATTGTCTTTGTATTGAATGTGTGTGTCCTCATTTCATCAGTTCTAAGTACATGACCCATGAAACTGACACTGTTGAGGGCAAACTCCACCTTACTGCAAAGAGAGCCATCTGTTGATGAAATCATATCTATGTCCAAACACCCACATATTGTTAGCCGTATTGTAGACCTAAAACATTGTATGGTATTATCAACCCTGAGGCAATGCTGAAACTATATCCTCTGACTACTGAAAAGAAATGCACCATGGATGTTAAATGTAAGCCTGGCATTAATGAAGATATGCCAACATATTAACTTGTACAGCACAATATAACACATCTTCCACAAATCTAAATTTCCCAATTATTTGAGAGAGCTAAAATAATGTAGCAACTGTTGGTCAATAAATCTCTAATAAAACCACATAAAGGCAAATCTCACTTAGCTCTCCTAGATATTCAGTGTAGTGTTGCTTTACTAATATATGCTACTTTTGGCCAAATGTAAGCATTCCTCTAATCTCTCTGTAACATGGGAAATGACAAAAGACGTGAGGTTGACACCAAAAAGTTTGTTGACAATGGTTGTCACCATCATCAGCTAAATCGTCTGTATCACCCAAACTTTTTTTTATTTTATTTTTTATAATATGTTAATAACTTGTAGCCCTGCAACATCAGCACCTTCACCAGCCGTCTAAGAGTTTATATGGTGTTACTACAAGAGTTACTACAATTAAACTGTCTTGGGTCAAGGCAAACGCGTTATCAAAGTTATTTTTTAGTGCACTAACTAGGATTTCAAACCTTGTTCCACAAAGTGACTATTTATATTGCACTTACAGATAATAACTGTCCCCTTGGTGATGAAGGGTAAGAGATGAAAATAACTGACACAAGTTGGATTGTTGAAGGACAGGGTGAAAGCAGAGCAGTGCATAGGAAGGAGGAACAGAGGGGATATCTGTGCCTATAGACTTGTGCTGAAAGGAAGATACCCTGATAAAGAGATAAGAGAGCAAAGGGACTGGGATGACATAAAAAAAATGAAGGCAGGGCAATGAGTGAGTGAAATAGAGGCTGAAAATGGATATGTGGCTGGTTGTGTGGTGAATGAGAAGATAGCAGCTGCTGCAGATTTGGTAGATGAGGAGATAGCGAGTGAATAGTAGGTGGGTAGGGGAAGTGTGGATATCTATTCCTGCTGATGTGCTGTCAAAGAGCCACTCCAGTGTTGTGTATTATGATCCTGGCCAAGAGATACCATCAACCGGGCATCAATTCAGAGCAAGGTGGGGCCCGGTGAGGGGAAAGTGAGAGGCCTCACAGTCTCTGAGTGTCATTTATGATTAGTTACAGCACAGGAAAGAGGACAAATGAAGTGGCCCACTGAGTGCAAACTACTTGTACATGTTAAAGTAGCTCCTAATAAGCAGAATGGGGCTTCCCGGGTAAACATGAACAAGACTACTGGGGGAGTGATATAAATAAGGTCTCGCAACAATTTAATGGCTGAATTATCAACATAATTTTTCAAGCACAGAGTAATGTGTCCCTTTGGTCCCAGGATTAAGTATGACACACACAGCTGGGACCAGACCGAAGATTTTGCTAGGAGCTTGTTCCGCTTGTCTAGCAGGGTTCATCTTAGTCTGGCCCATAGCTAACCCTCGGAGCCTCCACATGCTTTGCTGCATGCTGCAATGTCACATCACACAAACATTTCCCCCAAGCGGGGTTCACATCAGACAGACGCTCTCCTCAAGCAATATCCATCCACCTCAACCGGCGGCCTACGCACTGTCACCCACTATGCAGCCAGCTGCCTCATAAGGATTCCACAAACAAATAAAACTTACATGAAAATCCCCCTCTGCCTGTGGTATTAAACATGAAAGAGACATCCCCGATCTGGGCAAGCCTTTCTCAACTGAGCTTTGCCATGTTCTGCAGAGCTGCTTGGATCAGGAGCCACTTATAACTGGCATGTGCCTGGTCCCTTAGGCCCGCATCATAGACTAGCCAAGATGGAACAATGGGCCAAAGAGAAATCACACCAGACAGACTGCCAGACAAAGAAATAGGGAAAAGAGAAGTACAGTGATGACAGAGCATCAGCACAGAGCTGGGGTCTTATGGTGTGTTCAAATGCCTGCATGTCAGGGTTGTAGTTTAGCAAGCTGTTCTTCATATTGGCATGTGATCTGTTGCTATTGAGAGGAATTCTGGGGTAATTATCATAAAGCGGCACATACCTGTTGGCCGTCCTTTTTTATGCCATAAAGATAAAAGAAAAGAGTTGGCTTCATTTTCTAAGAATGTCTAGGTCTTGCTATCATTTCAGTATTTTTATTTTGGAGTTTTTAATTCAAGATTAATGTAGCAGTATGTTGTAAGGTAGACATAAAAAAGGTGTATATGACATTTTGAAAATAAAGTGTAAATTGGAAAATACTGTAAATATCTTAATGTGGCGGTGTAATGTTACATGGAAATAGAGGGATGGATGACTTATTAAAAAATGCAGGTCATCGGCTCCACACAGCAGGAGCAAGTGACAGATTTTAACCTGAATTTAATTGGTAAAAACTAGGATTAAATATGTTCAACTTTGAATACGCATTTCCCTCTAAACTAGTATAATCCAACTGAAAAGCTAAAGAAAAGCTGTAGTAAATAAGACTGATTCTTCTGATGTTTTCTGGAAAATCCTCTTAGACTAAATGAGCCAAGGTAAGTATGGGACAAAGCGTTAAAGGCTGGACTTCTCTGCTTGATTAATGTTAATTACTCTGTTTACAGACTGAAGATAACTTGAAAGAGAAAGAGACTTAATGAAACACATTACTTAAGTCTTTATTTTGTACAGATCCCATTGAGCGTCTGGGTATTGTACTTAATATCTGTCTTTCATTGAAGAAGATTACAGTTCTTCATTATGCTCGTGTGATGAATGTTTTTATTTCATCCCCGCCTATGTTGTCGTCTGCAAAGTGTGATGTAAAAGTCAATTCTGTGTAATCAAGGCTTGTGCTTTTACAGTGACTTATCAACAGCTGCAATAAGATCCAATGTTTGGAGCTTCATAAAACATGCTCCCACAATTTGAACGCCATCTATATTAAGATGTTTTGCTTATTTGTCTTTTTAAGGCAACCATAACGTAAACTTTATTCACTGTAGTTAAACAGTATTTTAGCTGCTAGTTTGATTCAACTAGTATATAACACTATTCATAAAGTAATTTCATGTTTTGTGTGTTTTGTGTGAAAGCCCCAATCATATATATGAGCAGAATGATTATTGAGATATTTTAGTCCTGATAGTCTGTTTAAGCCTACGAGTGTGACACAAACACATTTTACTAAAGCTTTTATCCCAGAACGTCTTTAGGTTATTCTACATGTACCATATTGACCAAAGTTTGTCTGTAATGCCATAGCTTTTCACTTAAAAATGACAGAAATTCGGGTTTACTTTTTTCTAGACAAACTTCACATGCAACTGAAAGGAAGCTATAATTTCCTAGAGCTCAATAAAGTTAGCTTAATGGTCTGTCATCTTTTGTGCATAATTGAAATAATATGCATTTTTATTCCCATCAGTTTTTTGACCTAAAAATATAGTGTGTCATCAGATATAAATGACTAAAAGCAGAAATAAAGAATTGTATTGCCTGTGAAAGATTGAGATGTATTTAATTGCACTGTTTTGTGTCACTTTTACTCTTTAAATATACTCCATTTAATGAGAGTAAGAGCTCATACAACTGGCTCTTGTGTCTCAGTTGTGTCAGCGCTGTATAGAACATCATTCACAGATAAACATGCTTCACAATAAAATTAAATTACTCACAAACCTTCATCAGCAACTCCAGCTAATGTGTAACAAACTTTAATTCACTTTAATTTAATTATCTTTACAAACTCTTGATTGAGGTTGTATTAACAGCTTCTTGTCTGCAGGCCTGAAGATTCGTGAGGTGATGATCAACGTGTCCCGCCAGCAGGTGGAGGACTTCCACGGTCCTGAGGACTACTGGTGCCTCTGTGTCGCCTGGAGTCACCTGGGAACCTCCAAGAGCCGCAAGGCAACAGTTCGCATCGCATGTAAGCCTCCCCCCCTGTAGCCTCTGATACCACACTGACCTCACTGCCCCTTGTCTCAACATATGTTAGAAGACAGTTTCATGTCTGGCTGTGTTTGTGTGAGGGAGAAGGTTGAGTAAATGTGAAAGCAATAGAAATTCTATAAAGTAAAGTTGTTTTTAATGCAAGCCATCTCTTGTGTTTCCCCAGACCTAAGGAAGAACTTTGAGCAGGATCCCCAAGGCACCGAGGTACCTCTGAATGGTATGATTGTGCTGCACTGCCGGCCCCCAGAGGGAGTGCCCGCGGCTGAGGTGAGGTTTTCTCTCACTTCACACGCCAATGATTGTTAAGAAAAGCCACTACTGCGTTTGCAAACAATGTTTCTGTGGCGCAGTAGGTGGATGTCACAATCAAAAGCACATCTTTGTCTTTACTTTAGCAGTATGAATTATGTCAGAGAGGCAGGTAATGAGCTGAAAATGCCACCTCTTTCGTTTCTTTTGCTCAGTTCACTTTATTTGAAGAGAGCATTTGTCTATTGGGAGTTTTGTCTCTACAACTAAGTGTGCTTTCTATGTGTGGTGTTTTTTGTAAAAGTAAGTGCTGGACTTGTTTACTTGCCATGTAAATATTTCACTATTCCATTGCAGCGATATGTGTTTGAGAGAACCCGTCATGCTGTTTAAATTTTTACTATAAATATAAAATGAGGCTGAACGTAGCAGTGAGTGGTGTGTGTATGTGTGTGTTGCGCAGCACTCTGATGTTGCAGCCTTCATGTGGAGGCTCAGTAGGCACATACGTCAATATCAAAGCCTGTCAGCCCAAGCATTTGAAACTCTGCCTCTACTTAAAGGCACAGCCTGTGACCGAATGCAAACAGAGTGAGACTTTATGTCTTAAACCTCATGCTGCACAAGTGAGAGCTGTGGCTAAAGGCTTCTGCCTGTCCTTAGATTTAAATAGTGTTGCAAGGAAGTTTTAAGGAACTTCAGGGAGCTCTGCATGAGTTTAAATCAGGTAAAATTTTGTAGTGAAAGTTCAAGATCATTATGACCAATGTTTACTAAGGATGTCTCAAAGCTGGGGAGAGACTTGACAGTACAACAAAGCTGCACATATTAAAATGGATAGACAAAAAGAAGACTTAAAAATGGCTACACAGAAGTAGCCAATAAATGTATCTATTGCTACAATTATGCAAAAGGTTAGAGGTCAGCTTTATAATGTGTTGTTAAAACATTAGCTAGCAGTTCTCACATTGTGTCTTCAGAAGAAAACAATTGTTAAAGTTTTATTAAAATGGAATTATAGCTTAAATCCACTGCTATACTTTATTTATTTTTTTGCCTATAATGTTGTTTAAATCTCTACACAGAGTCAGGATATAAAGTTCGGTCTTGAGTCTGAAAGTTATTTCACTGTGGGAGGTTTATTAAAATGTAGATCACTCACTTGTGTAAACATTTGGCTCAAAACATAATCCAAGCCAAGGGTTTGTTGTTAGGACAGCATAATGGTAGAAAAAAAATGAATATATGAGACAGAGCTGGCCTATGCACAGAGGAAAAACGGCTCCAATTGTTTTTGGCTGTCGCTAAACTCATCTTTTCTTGGAGATGACCATGGTCTTCTATAGCACACCAAATGCACATAAAACAGTTTTTGTGCGCTTTTGTGCATGTGCGGTGTGTATGATGAATCATTCAGCTCACACAAATGGAGCATCGGTGTACCGCAAGTCTCCCCCTTGCATTGTGGTCATCAAATAGGCAACTCCTCATGCATTCATTAATGTGACTGCAGCTTACAAAGAGAATGGTAATGGTAAATAATGTAGGGACAGATCCAGCTCCCTCTAGTACGGCTCGCACCAAAGAAAAGCTATGTACTTTCATCCAGAGTTGGAAATGTGGCTGTCTGTTTTTGCGACTGTGGGCATTGCTGAGAGGTTAAAACCTTTTTTGTATGCAGAAGTGTGAAATTTGACTCAGAAAGAAGCTCAAGCTTTGAGTTTTAGGAATTAAGGTCATGCTGCAGTGATCTTTTGAACCCTATTTGTATTTAAATGGATGTTTATTTTGGTCATGCAGTTTACTTTAAATCTTTTTTTACTGAAACAGCAGTTTAGGAATCAAATGAATACATAAAATCTGAGGGAATGTCACTAAATCTAATAATAAAAAAGATTACACCAAAATGAAATGAGTTCCAACTTTACATACTGTTTAAGACAAATGCCGTAGAGCTGATATTACAGACTGAAATCTCCTTATGTCACCTCTCTGTTCCTGCTCTCAGAGGCAACAGTAAGCGAGCAAAGACGTTTATCTGTATCTTGCTGTAACTAAGCCACCCGGGAGTTTACTGGGCTGCTGCGTAGGATGTTAATGAAAATCTGAGAATGTCTTATTATCTGTCCCAGCAGTGATAGAGGCAATAATCTGTGTACACAGTAAGTCATTCCACAGAGGCTGTATCAGTAAAACAGTTTATGTCTGCTCCACTTTATTGGTGACAAGGGTCAAGATGGCCAAATTTATTTAACTGTTGGCAACTTCATTGACTCAACTACAAATTTGTGGGATCGAGCAAAGGAGTGCATAGGACTATTAGTATAATATCTAAAGATGGGCAATAATGAAGGTTTTTAGTTGACATTAATGTTAGTACCACTTAATAAATTAACCATTACTGGGTCCTTTGGGCACACATAATTGTCTCAACACAAAGATAATGCAAGGTCAGATAAACTCGAAGATTACTTTGTATAAACACTCCAATACTTGACCATTCAGTGGTTTGTGATCAAGGCCAGTACAGGACTGACCAACCACATGGACACACATAAACCACTCTACAACAAGGAAACAGTATCAATTATTTCAAATTAGTTAGGTCACAGGGTACTGGGAACACAGAGCAGTGTATAGTGTGTGCCTCAGTGCCTTCTATTACCTTCTGCCACATCTTGACTTGACCATCTCAAATCTCGTATTACTTACCTTAAAAGCTGTTAAAACTGTGCTTGTCTCTAAAATAACTACGTGGACTATTTCACAATAATCCTCCTTACATTAACGCCCCAGTATTCTTGACCAAGTCTAATTAATCATCAAGCCTCACAACCAAAGTCATTTGAAGTACTTAAAATGTAATTATTCAGCAATAAACATAACATTTCCAGACACAGTGCAGCGATAAAGCAAGGACATGACAAGGGTCCTGGCCACCCGCCTCCAGAAAATGCTGCTGTCATAATTGGAAGGCTCATTTGTTTAATATGATTTAATGAAAGTGGTTGTTATGCTATGAAGAAAAAAATACGCATTACTGAGGAGAAGGCATGAGGGAACAGGTATGTGGCAAGTCACAAAAGGAAAAGGTTTGTTAATGAAACTATAATTAAATCAGATGAAACAAAACCTAATGTCTACTAATGGTGTTGATGTCACCTTCACTTCCCTGTGTAAATGAGTCTAAATGTAGATTATCACATTTCCTCATGCCCAGCGCAAGGAGAAATAAATTAAACATGCAACACTTAAACAATAAACGAGCGCTGTTTCTTTCAACATAAGCTTTAAAATGTTTTTTTTTGTTTTGTTTTTTACTCATGTGTTTATTTGTTTTACTCATCTCTATGTCTTATCTTTGTTCCCCTGCAGTTGGATTAACAAACCATTCATGTTTCATTAAACTAAAGTCATATGCATAAGCTTATAAGCTGTTTTTTTAGAGTTTTATGGGAGAGTTAAGGAACACCTCCTGTTTTTCCTTTACTTGTCAAATGGTCAAACCAGACCCGCAGAGGCCTGGTTGGTTTGGTGTAGTTCAACACTGGTTGTCGTGATCTAAGTGGAACAAATTTACCAATTAAGTAAATCCGTTTGCTGCCCTCCCCCAGCACTATTTTATCAGGCTCATTTAAGTTGGTCCTCTTCTCATCAGCATGTGCATCTCTCTATCATTTTCCCCTGAAGGAAAGACTCCAGCACCAACATGGAATACAAATCCTGCTCTAGGTTGTACACACAGAAAATTACAGTATTTGAGGAAAGAAGACTAGAGTGACAAGGATTAAGCAAAGGGGATGAACCGTCAGACAGAAAAACAGACGTTGAACAATAGTATTTTATAAAACAGGCACAAAAACAGAAATTAACATGATCACCGTATGTTTTATGTTCTTGCCATTTGAAATAAATGCTGCATTCTGTGCATTGTATCATTGCTTTTATTTTTCTACTTTCTATAAATTTTCTACATTTTTGATATTTAAATATTGGATTGTTTTACCCTCTTTGACCCTTGACCCCAGTCCTTCTCACTTTGTAAAAATGGCACTGTTGCCCTCATGCTGCATTTAAATGCACTTGTATTTATCTGTATTTAAGATGGACAGTAGGTGGTAAGTAATAGTACGTATGTGTATCTCACAGTGGATGAGTTTTTCTGACGTTTCCATTTGAGGCAACTGTTGTTTTAAATTCTGAATGGTTTTAATAGTTGTGTATATACAGTAAGTAAGAACACATACAGTAGCTCTTCATTAAGATTTTACACATACTGCAGATTGTACATAGGCTACTAGATTACCATAACAAGTAAATCTTCAGTAAGACACCCAGAGATTGTTAGATGGCTTTACTCAAAGCAGACTATATGTTACAAATCCATCAGGAATGTTAGGCAATATTAACAGGATCATTACATAATAAATAATTATGATGATCCCGTTACCATTTTGCAGACGCTGATAAATAATGATAAGGGGACTCCTGTTACTGTAGCCCTTATTGGTAGATTTGAGAACACATTGGGACCAAACATGACACGTTTTATGAGTTTTATGTTTGCATGATTACATTGCTTTTCTTCTAGTCAATGCTTTTAAAAAGCCACTACCTTATGCAGTGTGTAATAATAGTTTGACATTCCACAGCATTTTCTGTCGTCTTCCTAAAAGCTAAGTGTCACCTTGTATTAAAATATCCATGTGCTAGTTAATATACCTAATAATGCACTGTTCCTAGTTTATTGTACAGCACAACACACTTACACAGACTGTAAATGAAAACAGGTGCCTTTCTGATTCACTTCAGTAATTCATCAGTGAGAAATTGCTACAAAATGGCTTCTATATGTGCATTTATCTTATTCATTATCTCCAACCGTAAATTATATTCAGATTTATAATGCAGTGCAGACTGTTGATATATAATATAAATTACTGGTGCAGGTTCTGTGTTTTTATTTCCTGATCCAATTTATTATCCACTTGAATTTTAAATGCAATTTACAGAAAATCATTAGGACCAATGTCCTCACTCTGTTATTGTCAGAGAGAGAGGACAAAGGCTCAAGGGTCAGTGTTCATTTCAGTTGTATTCCACACAAAATCTTTGTTTTAATTTTGGTTGTGTTATTTTTAAGTAAAAAGATATTTATATCATATTATAAACAATAAAGTGTGTTAAAGTGAGTTTAGATTTGCGTTTTGTTTTTTGACCTTACAACATGAAGATGTGTAAAGGTTTTCAACAAACAGCAGCTCTAGCTACATCTTGTTTAATTAATGTGACCTTTCCAACCATCAGACCAGAAGACAGTATGGTTTGGATTTTATTCAGAGCCAGGTTTAGGTAAAGCATTAAAACACTGCAGATATAGGCTCAATATATAATATAATTTGTGCAGCCTAAGATAACTCAATGGAGAGTTCAGAAGGTCACTTGGTCTGCTCACTGCTTTTCTTAGCAATATTACAGCTTTGCTAATGTTGAATAGTTTACTTTGTGCAGAGAAAACAGAGCTGTACAGTTTTGCTATTTGCAGAGAAGTTGAAGAGGCACAGACCTGTACCATGTCAATCTTAATTTCTTGCTTTCCTTGTGCTTTTAGAGCTACTTTAGGCTAAACTTAGGCGCTCAGAAGAGAAGTGACTGCAACACAGATAGACAGAAGATTGCAGTGTGATTAAATTCATAATCCTTTTCATGTATGAAATTAATCTGAGGAAAGACAAGATAAGGTTTCATTCCCTAGGACATAAACATTTGTACACTCTTGTATTTGAAAATAGAATCTGACTTCTTCCGCAGTCGAGTGCGCTGATGTTGGCACCTGTGGAGAATGTAATGCAATGCAGACTGCAACAAAAGCGTTGATAAGGTACTGAAGGTGTGAAATTGTGAAAGGCAAAATATCTAAAAGAGGGTGCCAAGAAAGCCGCTCACGGTGGCTGATCTGTCTCAATGAAGAAAGGAAGCCAAATGATAAAAAGTTAAATTAAAGCCACATGATGAAAGACTTCTCGGGCCGTCAAAACAGGAGGATTCTTGCGACAACATGGCTCTTGATTTATTGATTTTACTGCTCATTTTTTTCCTCCAGATTGCTTGAAAAGAGCAAAGCAATCTTTGAGTTTGTTGGCTGTAGTTATATTCCCTTGGCAAATACACACTGTCTGCAAACACACACACACACACACACACACACACACTCAGTGCTCCCAGTGGGGCGGAGTTTTTAATCCTCAAATACACTGCCATAAATCAAACCTCTCTCCCTCATGCACCAGCTCGTCTCCCTCAATGAAAAGCTCAAGCCAGTGGCACATTAATAGCAATTTACAGGGGCAGCCATGCGGAGAAGGGAGCATCAACACAGTGTCCTTTAGTTTGTAATTCCTTATTACTTTCTTCTGCTACACAGACACTGAATGACTAACAGATGAAGATGTGGCCTAACTGAAGCATTATTCCCCTCAAAATGATTGTCAGCGATGTTTTATACATTCCTCCGCCTTACTGAAAAACACAGTACTTCATTCTGATATAGAATTGCATTTTATATTATACACATCACAGTGTACCTTAAAAATAAGCTAGTTTTTTATTCCGTTAATAGCAGTAGTGTAGAATGTGAACTGTAGATAACTTATGATTTTCTGCTGGTGTCACATCATTAACTTGTATTTCCTTTTTTTTAAGGTGGAATGGCTAAAAAATGACGAGCCTCCCAGCTCTGATGGTGTGATCAATACAAGAGGGGACCATAATCTCATCATCACCGAGGCTCGTCTCTCCGACTCAGGAAACTATACATGTGTTGCGAGCAACATTGTGGCAAAGAGACGAAGTGCCACAGCCTCTGTTGTTGTGTACGGTAAGACAGAATGATTTAAAATGTGGGATGATTAAAACAGCGACTTGCTGGCTTCATAATCAATTATACATAAGAAGGCTGTCAACGTTCTACCTCCAGCAAATTCCCCACTGATTTTAATTTTAAAGACATGGCTCAACCAGTGTGTGGCTTTTACTTACGAACAAATAAAGAACAAGCCATCCTTCTTGAGTGAAAACGGAGAGAAGCCCTAATATTTTATACTGATCAATTATTAATGAAAAGCAGCAGCTTGAGTTGTCACAGCATTCTTGTTGAGCCTGCCAGTACCAAGTGGCTGTGTGGGACACTTGTAACGCTAACACATACAGCCTTTTATAACTTCACAAAGAGCCAGAGGCAAAAGAGAGTTCAATGAAAAATGTCTTATTGAAAGCAAATAAAAGTATGGCAGCAAGCTTTATACATGTTTGTTACTTTTCCAACCTAGATAATACATTAGATGTTTATTTCAGTGAGAGTGCACTGCAGTTTTCTCATCCTGATCAAAAGTAGATCTGAAGCTGATCGGATGCAAAAACAATTAGCTCTCATCTGAGGTGCACAAACATGTGAAAATAAACAAGCCAGACATTAACGCGCAGGTGTAAGTGAGTGAGAAATAGAGTTTAGTTATGTTTAACTCCCAGTAGGCCATACAGTGGCTGGTAATTACAAAGGCTGAGCTGATGTGGTTGTTACATTAAGAGTTTGTCCACATGATCGAAGAGAGCAGGCTTTGACTTATCTTGTTGTTGTATCTTGTCATGAGCGAGCATTTAGCTGCTATATGTATTCATGTAATTCATTCTGCCACGCCATTGTTGTGGCTGATCGATCATTAATTTACATAACGATAATGAAGTCTCTCGACAGGCTTACTACTCCCAGTAGATTTTAACAGATGTACCTGCTGCAATACTAGTGCTCCTCCATCAGCTATTATAGCCAGTGAGCTGATTATTCCATCACTCTGCATTACTTCAAATACTAAATCAGGGGAGGACATGTAGAAAGGCAGAAGGGGAGACATAATTGATCATCTTTGTGTTTCTTCATGACAAGGTGCTGTCTTCACCAGTGATTGAATTCTTGTCTGTGTGTGGCCATCTCTTTAGAAAGTAAAACTTCATGCTAGTCT
This sequence comes from Neodontobutis hainanensis, assembly GCA_024349245.1. Taxonomy (NCBI): domain Eukaryota; kingdom Metazoa; phylum Chordata; class Actinopteri; order Gobiiformes; family Odontobutidae; genus Neodontobutis; species Neodontobutis hainanensis. The sequence continues at coordinate 1,435,173 of JALDNG010000012.1, read as the reverse complement.
TTCTCGTCTCTTCCCATTCTCTTTTGTTCCTCCCAGTGAATGGAGGCTGGTCAATGTGGACAGAGTGGTCTCCTTGTAATGTCCGCTGTGGTCGTGGCATGCAAAAACGTTCCCGCACCTGCACAAACCCTGCTCCTCTGAATGGAGGAGCCTTCTGCGAGGGCATGTCGGTTCAGAAGAGCACCTGCAACACGGTTTGTCCAGGTAAGTATTGTGTACATGTGCGTTATGGAACAGAAATATAAATGCATAGTAAGTAGATTCTATATAACCTAAGAAGTACCCTAAAGTTCTAAAATTATTGACTATACACTGTTTTAAAAAAAAGATTTTATATAAATAAGAAAGAGGTTTGAATACAGGAAGGTAAACATAACATTTGATTATTACATTTGCTTTTAATAGACACACTACATAAACAAAGGAAATCAGGCTCAGAGTGATCTAGACTGGATAGTTTATTATGACCAAGAGTGGCACACGCATATCTAACCGGTGTGTTGTAGGAGAAATATATTTTGGGCTGGGGACAGCACAGCATAAAAGCAGATGGCCATGTGCATTATTCTACATTGGTCTGGCTGAATACTATTCTGATTAGCTGACAGATGTGCAACCATATTATGTAAGAGCAATTAGTTCTATACTCTGTTAAGCTTCCTTGTAACCATTAAACTTCTGATAACTGAAAAAAAATTAAAGTGACAAGGCAAGTGCTCTTTTATTAAGTTATTAATTGTCAGATAGCCTCAAAATGTTTAATTCCTAAAACTCTTTAAATGCATTTCTTTATTGGTTTTATTTTCACACCACTTTGCAATATGTGCTGAGCTTCTTGTTGTGTAATTAAAACTATAGCATAAAGCCTCCTGTTGATTAGCTCTCACATATTGCACCTTCACCACAGTGTGTGTATGAATGAGGTGAGAAAAAAAAAAAATACAGTTATCAGGGAAAAGCAGTGCACTCCCCCAAACATTATCTCCTCTATGCCGACTGCTTCCTTCTAAAGGCTTCTTTCGGTGAGTTTGAACATAAAAAGAGTGCATTTGTGTTTAGATTAGCATGAGTGAGAGACCTTTTAGGACACTTGCAGGTGAAATAAAACATTAAAATGGCACCTTGAGGAGAAAAAGTGAATTTAATACCAAGTTACTATTTCTTAGTATTTCTTCCTGCTACATGCTACTATGATAGGCTACATGAAACTATTTTTCACATGTAAACTAGTTTTACTCAATACTAGCTAATATGACTTGGTTATTAACCTACAATTAACTGACTCAACCAACTCAAGCCTCCATCCAGTTTGACTTTTACAAAAAAATCCACCTTTTTAAGCTCAAATAAATGTTTTCATCTCACAATCTGTATTAATGCACATCACATTGACCTCTTTCTTTCTGACCTTTCAAAGTGGACGGCAGCTGGGGAGAGTGGAGCGAGTGGACGCTGTGTAGTGCAGACTGTGAAAGGCAGAGGTCCAGAGAGTGCACAGCTCCGGAGCCCAAACATGGAGGACAGCTGTGTGACGGACTGGCCGTGTCCACAGAAAACTGCACCAGCGGCGAGTGCACTCAGGGTGGGTACAGAGTAGCTACTGTCGGGCCCATTGTGCTCCGAGACTGTGCCATTATGCATTTACTCTTCATCATTCTTGGCAGCATAGGCCAGATCATGATCATTTTTATAATCACACTCATTAACAGCATGCTCATCCATCTTCATTAGTGATTCTCTTCACTTGATATAGTTAGCACAGGCATGGATGCATACACAAGAAGTGATGATAAGAAAACACTTTCACTGATATTCCCCAGACTTACCATTTCCTTCTCTTTCTTTGCAGATCGAAAGTTGTTGCATGATCCAAAGCCACAGGGTGAGTTTTCTAAATACAAATAAAAATAATTGATTTATATAAACATCTGGAACAGAAGGAAAACTAAATCTAAATTAATTATTCTCATTTCAAGACCAAACGACACTCCCCAGCTGTTTTATGATTCTTTGTGTTAAGATAATCGACCACTCCCTGCTGTGGTTATCTATATTGGTTATGTATATATTGTCCTAGTTCTGGTCCCCAAAGTATGTGTCTCCTTTTGTCTTCCTCCAACAGAGTTGTGTAGTTTTTGTTAGAAATCAGAGAAACGTGTTTGACCAGACTGCCAAAACATCCCCAGCCCTCAATTAACCTACTACAGTATATTTTTTCCTAATTTTAGCTTCAGGCTACTTAGAGAATTTCTGTGCATGTCCTGTTTCACCAAAGATCTCATTATCTTTCAAGAACAAGCTTGCAGCCTCTTTATTTTTCTCTCAGTTCCTTTTCTTAGTGGAGTTGGCCAGTGCAGTACTGGTGGGACCAGATAGACCGTAATCATTTCAGATGAGCTAATTTAATGAATTGGTTTTGTCACATTATCCCAGTGGAACACCAAGTTCCTCCAACACGCCAGTGCAGAGCGGTGTTTGAAATGACAGTCAGGTGCTGGCTTGATTATAATCGCCTTCCTTCCGAGGTTCCTCATTAGTAGCTTTAACACTCCAGGAAGGAACAATGAAGCTGTGCATTGGGAGCCACTGCAGAGAGAGCGAAAAAGCTGCAGGAGTTTGAAATAACGTAGACTCACTTCTTGTAAAAGACTTTCTAACTTCAACTCTGCTGTACAGACTTTCAGCTTACTTAAAGAAAAATGGCTGCGAGATCCCTAATTAAGCAGCTTGGAAAGCAAAAAGCTCAGTCTAAAACGTGCCACTGCTTTTTATACTTCAAAGGTGTGGAGGGCAACAGTGACGTGGCCCTCTACTCCGGCCTGGCTGCTGGTGTAGTGACTGTGGTCGTGCTGATTGTGGCCGTAACACTGTACAGAAGGAGCCAGAGTGAATACGGCGTGGATGTCATTGACTCCTCTGCTCTCACTGGAGGTTTTCAGTCTTTCACTTTCAAAACATCTCGCCAAGGTGAGCCCATCCAAAATACATGCACACTCTCCCAAAACACTTTTTGGTCTTTTTATTTATTATAGTGACTATACTTTAATTCATGTGTTGTTGTTCTTGCAAAGATAACTTTTAAAGAACAATAATATTAAAGTTTACTTCAAAGTTACATTAATTTAGATCCATTTTCCAGACTCTCTGTGACGCACATTAGTGACACACAGTAACATAACAATATGGTTTGCACCCGCTGTTATTAATACGCAGAATTAAGGATTATAATACAGCTAGCCAAATGTGTCACTGATGTAGTGTGTTTGAATTTGCAGCAGATAATAGACGAGACTTGTATATGCATTTTTTGTCACATTAATTATGAATATGTTCCTTGTTGTTTTCTGATTGAGCTACAACTGACTGTATTCAATGTTTGAGTTTGTTTACTTGCGCTTGCTTGCTGTTCACTAATATGCACTCTCAAGCTCATTCTAAGCTCACGCTAAAATTTATTACAGAAATCAGCATGCACACAAGAACCATAATTAGCTGGTATATTGTGTATTCTAAATTTACAATGAACTTAAATATGAGGCGTAACTGTATCCATTCAATGAAACTTTGGTTCATGGCAACATTAAATTTTTTTGTGGCATTTCTAGTCATTTTGGTAAACTCTAGCACAAAAGAAAACTGCAATTACTAATTCATGGCAGCAAAATAAAAATAAAAATAATTCATAAGTGTTACCATGTGTTTCCATTGTGTCCCCCAATTGCAGCATTTACCGTCCCACATCTCCCACATACAAACCCATCAGCATTCACAGGCGGGGTGACTTAGCTCACAGAATGAAGCATATTTTTTACAATGCTGGCATAATGGGTTGCCACAGCAACAGCTCTCAGCAGGGCATAATAAAGTTCATTTTGATAACACAGCAGGAGGCAGGGAAAGCTTTAATCTTGGTCCCTGTTCCCCTTGATAGAGGACCAAAAGCAACCAAGCCTCCATAAAATCAGGCATGTCCTCCTCTCCTTGTATGTTGCAGCCTGTATTAGACTGGGGCACTGGTTACAAAGTAATCACAGTCAAATAGGTTAGCTGTGGTAACTAACCTATTTTCAGAAAATATAATACAGTATTGACATTTTTACACTTGAGGAGTCGTGCTGTTTTACTGAAAAGTATTTCCTGCTGCAATTCTGTGCTTATTAAAACAATAGTCAGTGAGTCAATAATTACTCTGTTTTTGTACAGTGTTTACAAAGTGTCATTTTTACTAAACTTCCTTGCTTTGGATTTCTTTCTAGCGAATCCCCTCCTCATAAACTCATCCATGCAGGCTGATCTGACTGTGTCCCGCACCTACACCAGTCCCATGTGTTTCCAAGACTCCATCGACAAGGAGCTAATGGCTGAGCGCTTGCTTCTTGACCCTTTGCCTGATATCAAGGTCAAAGGCAAGTCAAATTACCTGCAATTAATCTGCCTTTCTGTACTAAAATATGCATATACTAATGACCTTTTATTATGCAGGGGTGTCAGAAAGGGCAGAGTACCCCATCATGTCCCATCCTCAGACATTTCCAAGGGGTCTGGCTCCTGATTATAGAGGGGTTGCTGTTGGGACAACCCTGGGCAGAAGAGGAAAGAATCTGTTCAATGCACATGTTTCTCTGCCATCCAGCAAGCCTCTGCACAAAGCTACCACAGTGTTTGGCCATGCAGGAGGCAAGCTGATGGTTCCAAACACAGGTGAGGCCTTGTCATTTTAATGATATATTCCACTGGACAACAAAATCTTAAAATGTTATCAAATGTTAAAGTTATTTGACACTAACACAAAAGATTCTGCAGAGCGCCTGGTGTTGCATTTCTAAAACTGTTTGACCTAGTCATTGTTATTTGTAGAGAAAATGTGAAAATGCCTTCAACTGACCCAGCAACATGAACAGGATTTTATTATTTACCAAAAAGATAAACTTTCATGGTCTTGGTATTTCAAAATGATCTGTGGGTCATGAAAACCCAAATAATATTTTTGACAATGTCATGTGTCTCTTAACATTTTGAGCCTTGCCTACTAGCGTTTAAAAGCATTACTGACAGATTCCCCAGTTAAAAGCACACACTGTGTTATAAAGGCACGACTACAATGGGAAGTGCTCTGCCTTCTCATTATTCAGGCAGATCTTTCTCATGGCCTACATTCATCATCTTGTCACCCGAGGGGTTTTATGTACTGCAGCATAGATTGGCAGTAATTGTTTGTCATATGTACAGCATCTTGACAGTGTCTGTACTTAGTTAAACATAGTTATGTCTTAAAAGAGGCTGTCTTTGTGAGTGTGCTCTAGTGACAGAGACACTGTTGGCAGCATTGATTCATAAGGCACAAGGGGATTTGCTTCAGTCAACTTTTTGTGGGGCCAGTCCCTCCTCGACTGTCACCTTCAGTAAGGAGAGCTGACAGCTCAGCAGGTGCTTGCCTGTGTGCTGTATGTGGCATTCAGTGTTTTGCATGCCTCTCCCTCTCTCTCTACAGGTATAAGTCTGCTGGTGCCACATGGGGGTATCGCAGAAGACACTACATGGGAAATGTACATGATCATCAACCAGGAGGACAGCAGGTAAAGGACAGGCTGTGGCGCTGCAGTCTGCTTCATATGCTGCTCTCTTTTAATCTTTCAACTTGTCGTACCTCATTATCTTCTTCTCCTTCTTTGTGTCGTGAACATGCAAACATGCATGGGAACACAAAAGTACCAGTACTTACTGTTCACACTTACTAGACATATTGTCACCCAACATGCCTCTTCTTTTAAACTTTACACTGGGGGATGTGATGTGTCAAAAATACACTGGCAGCTATAGACAGATTGTATTACCTCCTGAAGCAACTGTCTGGGCAGGGAATGATACATTCTATAACTTCACTGGCCTGTTTTGTGCTTTGTCTTATTGACATAAGACTGACAATATGTCTCACAATAAAATGTAAGTTAACTGTGGAATGTTGTAGAAATCATTCTGATGGGATTCATTGATTAAACTATTTTTTAGATGGAAGACATGCTATCTTTGATAATATGTCAAAGACTATATTTGTAACTTTACATTTTAAATATTTATGGTATAATGTAATTATATTATGTTAGTTTAAACCTGGCTGCATCAATAAGTAACAATGCAACAAGATCTCGGCCTTACAACTAGACTTCCCATTTAATTTTCATTAATATAACAGGGGAATATCCAAAGTGACAGTTAGTGCCATCTGAAACACATCTGTCATCGCTCTTCACTTCCAGTCGCCTGTTAATGGCTCAGGATCATGTGGGTAAAGATACAGATCAGAGGTCATTTCTAGGTTGTGGCTCAGAGCTCAGTTGCACACTTTCCTGCCCAAAGTCTCCCCAACTGAGCCAAGCCTGCGCCCTCCAGGCTCCTGCTCTGCTCTGATAAGCCGGATGCTGTTTACTTCTCCGCCTGTCGTTTTCCAAGCTGCAGGAGCTGCGCACCACTGAGCTGTCAGTCAAAGCCTATCTTCTGACAACTGCAGAGTCCAGGGGAGAAATTGGATCCTTTCTTTCCATTCAAACCTCAGCCATCTACATAAGACGATGCTTGCCTCAGCAAAAAATAGGGATCGATCAACTCTGGCTTGGTTTCAGGTGTTCACAAGAGCTTCTCCACATCCTCGGGGTGTGCTTGTTTTTTTTGATTGATCTTCTGCAGCGCAGCTGGTGGCTTTGGGTAGACCAATGACAGAATCAGACTGTGTGCAACAGAATAGAGCAGATATGGTATGACTCACTATAGCTACAACTTTTTTCAAGATTCTTATGGCAGACTTTTCAGGGGAACTGTAGATTTACTTCGTTGTTGTGTCAATCAGATCTTACTGGAACTAGGTTAGTATAAAATAATGTGTAAAGAGTTCATATTTTTATGTTAGAGGACATCATAAGCCCGAAGACAACCACAAATGTAATATTAGAAAGTAGAATAAAAAGACATAACAATATATTTTAAACCAACAGCCATAGTTATGTGTCAATATGATGATGATGATGATGATGATGATGATGATGATGATGATGATGATGATGATGATGATGAGAAAATAGTAAAAGAAAGATCTCATATCACCCAAATATTTACAGAAAATTCATACATATTTAATTTAATAACCCTGAGTTTAAACCCTGGCCGGCTCGAACATCCTTAACCTTTCTGTGAGGAGTCTGCATGTGGTTACGGAGGGTTCTCTCCTGGATACTCCAGCATCCCTTCCGCCGCCCAAACACATGGGTGTGGTCAAGTGGTCAATAGCTAATCTAAAGTATTCCTAGTTAAGGAATTTGTTCTTTAAATTTCAGCTCTTTGACGTGGCCATTGTCCAGGATGTACCATGCCTCAGGCCCAAAGCTAACGGGATAGGCTCCAGTCACCCACGACACCTAACGGGACTAACAATAGAAAATGAATGAATAAATACTACACTATGTGGCACCGCATTATGCCAGAGAGAGAGATACTCTTTTGTTCTCATAAGCACAATCAAATATGCTAAATAACCATCTTTAATCTTTGCTCACAGGCAATCTGGCCAATTAGCATAGTCTTAGCAGCAGGTAACCTTGCTTTTCTTTGAACCCTGAGCTGATTTGCACAAAGTGCAGCTGTAGGGCCATGCTACTGTCTCACTGTGAGATTTTATTTTTAGACACAGCATTGTAATCTTTCTGTGTGATGTGTTTTTTTTATTGAAAATAGCATAATGGTCACATGTGTTGTAGCACACTATACTGTACGTACATGTCATTAATATTGTTTAAAGGTGTGGCGTGTGCATGCACAATTTCAGAGCAACCCTGTGTAATTTTCTTTCCACTTTGCATTTATATAGCACATATTGCACGTTTTTGCAGTCTTCTTGGGCACCCAAAGCGCTTTACATAATGCTTCCATTCATCCCATTCACACACATTCACCCCTGGGGCAGACAAGGGGGGCTGCCCCACAGACGATGCTCACAGCCTTCTCCGACCACCACCAAACTCACCTTCACATTCATATACACCAATGCTGTTGCACTGGAGGCAAGGTGTTTTGCCCAAGGACACAACGAACCAGGGAGAACAAAAATCCAACCAATATAGGACCGCTCTACTACCTGCGCCGCATCCAGTAGAGGGCACAGCTTCCTCTACGACAGCAGCAGCCTTTTACGTGCGTTGTTTGTTTACAAGTAGAGATACAACTCTGCTAGGGTCCAGTGTATTGGCCTATTTCTGCGCCCTTTTTTTGAGTTCTGAAAGCATGTCACTTGCATAATGTCCTGCAATGAGGCCACGTCCCAGCAACAGGAAAGTTACATTAAAGGTTTCTGTCCAGCTGAGGGTACAGGGTCAGTGAGATAGAGAGGCATTATTCTACTGACCTCCTGTCTAAGAACCATTAAATGATTATTAGAATATAGACAGGAATAAAAGTTATGCAGTACTACTGGCTAAAAGTTACGTGGGGCTGCTTTAAGCTCTAGCAAAAATCTCCATATCATTTGTATACACACTAAAAGAAAGCAAATCTTGAAATATCTTCATCAGTTCATTTATTTCTGAGCTCCTTTTCTCTTTGATTAATTATATTTATTATTAGTTACAGCTGTATTGTAATCCAAATACACAAATTGAAGTATGTTTACGTTTGTTGGTGCGTTCATGATTGTATGTGTGATGCATGGGTGACTACATGTCAGGCTGTGTTTGGACTGCGGCTGTATTAATGATGTGGAGAAAATATCCCTGCTGCTCCAGCGACAACAGCATGTCCTCAGTGCTGAGGTGTCCAGCCGGGCCAGCTGCATGACTGATGGTGGTCCCATCGATTGCTCTCTGTCTTCAGGGCTTCCAGCCAAGATTACGCCCCTGGCCAAGAGCAGCTTGGCCCAGCTAATCTGTCACCAGGCTGGCTAGAGCAGGCTTCATAAGCTCCATCGACCCACAAAGCATACACGCTGTGTTCTAAAGCCTGTCCTCCCCAGACCCACTGTCCATTAGTCTTGGTGCTTTAATCTTCCTCTATCTGTGTGTCTGCATGTCAGCTAGTCAGGGATTGATTCATTACCAGCAGGCAAGGATCTTATAAGATGGGGTCACACACACTGCGATCTGCATGTTTAAGTAATGATTTATAAAGTTAATACGTTTAAATTATGCAAGGTTGTTTGGCTGTATTAGAAAGAAGAGAGAAAATGATCAATGTCACTCATAAATTATTACTCATATATAATTATTATATTTTCAGATGCTCTGTATTCAGTAAATGCCCGTCCTTAATTTCTGTTTGCAGTACCCTCTCCGATGATGGCTCAGAGATCTTCTTAAGTCCAGCTGTGACCTACGGCCCGACAGGCCTCGATCTATCCTGTCCCATAGCCATGACAATAGCTCATTGTGCTGAGACTTCTGCTAACAACTGGACCATCCGGCTAAAGAGACATGTACAGGACAAGTGGGAGGTGAGCACGCTTGACTGCCTGCTGTTGTCTCAGGTCCTAAATTGTGTTGTAAGAACTTTTCACTTTGTTCTAAAAATTTGATAGTGCTAACTTTATTGTGTTTTATGTCGATTTAATTATCTACATATAATACAGAAAACACAGACTACCAGACAAACAGCGGTTATACACATTGCAACATACTTTGTAGTTTATTCTTATTTAAGTATAATAAATAGAAAAGTTGGCTGCTACTGAAATTAATAATTCAATTTACTCAATGAACAATTTCCAAATTGAAAATTATGCAAATAAGTTTAAATTCTTTACCAATAAGTGGTAGTGTAAAGATCTGTCAGGATCAAGGTTTTGAGACAGGACAGTTTCTCCTTCAGGCTTGAATCAGACAAACTCTCAAGCACCTCACTGAGAGCACTTTTTATTACTGCAAGATGGATGGACTGATTTTAAGGTATTCTGTTGGCTGGTGTCTTACTGTGGGAACAAGATTTTATTTGAAGTGCCAAACTAATATCTACGTTCGTCTGGGCTTTCTCCATTTTTTATTTTAAGTTCTTGTTAACAGAACTGTGTGAAAAGCATTTCTGTTTAGAATAGACTTCTAGACTATTCAGACATCTATCATCAATCCAAACACCCTCTGTCCATTTCTATGGGCCCTGAAGACTAGACATATCAAAGCTGGTCTTTTAATGTTTAACTAACCTCATCAGAAGACTGGCCGGACATGACTGAGGCAGTGCGTCGCCTGGGCCCAGAGTTTACATGACCTTGTGGAGCTTGTGTGTCCCTCTGAGCTCAGTCCTTTCACTTGGTGTGACATTTACACAGATGTAATTTGCCAGCAGATGTGCTGCACAAAGGGAGCTATCACTATATGCCACAGAAAAAATGTGAATAGGGCAGAGAGAGAGAGAAGAGGAATGAGGCGGCCAGATGGATTCTGGGAAAGAGCAAAAGATGTTCCCCAAGAAAACGCAACATTGTGACCCTCCACTGTCACTGTGAGATAATGAGCCCTTTATCTCAGGAAGGATGCTTACTCATAGCCTCAAATCTGGAATTAGTGACAAAAAGCAGATGGAGGTCTCTGTCCCACACTCATTCTTTTTTCATCCCTACTTTTGCTCCATCTGCCTCTCAGTGCCATTCCCATTAAGACGTGCACTTTTGTACGGCTAGAGTTTGACTCCATCATTTCTCTCTGGCTGCCTGACGGGGATGAGCTATGTCATGGAGATGCCCCATGTCGGCACTGCTAATGGGGCAGCTTGGGGAAACTGTGGGCCACTAAATTACCTTGCAAAGCATTATATGACTTAGCTGGGCAATATGCAGAGGGTCATTGTCATGTCTCACTGCTGTTTTAAGAAGGACTGAGGACAAGATTACAAATTATTGGCCATCATTTACAACTGCAGCACACTTCTTTGTTATGACAGCCTTACTGTATTTTCATTTGTGTTGTGAGAGCTGTTATTACTAATTTATATCTGAATAACATTTCAAATGTTCCTATAATACAATGCAATCTTCAATTTCATAGGTTATACATGTTTCCAAAGAGCGGTGTCCCTGCTGTTCTCCTTCTTGGTGGTCATTGAAATGCTTACAATAAGGAATACTCTAATTTAACTGTGTAAAATGGTAAAGGCTGACCATCTGAATAGCGAGCTAGTGAAATATGTCCTTCTCTATACAGGAAGTGATGTCAGTGGAGGAGGAGAGCACTTACTGCTACTGTCTGCTGGAGGCTCAAAGGTGTCATGTGCTGTTGCAGCATCCGGGTCGCTATGCCCTCGTGGGGGAACAGCTGAACCAGGACGCAGCCAAGAGATTGCAGCTGGCTGTGTTCGGTAGTCCTGATCCCAGTAATTCTCTGGGATTCACCCTCAGGGTCTACTGCATGAACGACACACCGCAGGCCTTTCAGGTACAAAGCCAGCACAACAATTAGGAACAATTAGACAGTTTTTTTAACATTGATAACCAACCTATCTCCATCCCAGTTCTTGAATTTGTTTATGCTCCATCCATTTGTTTCATTAGTGATATATATCAGTCACATTTACAAAGAGTTTTCACATGAAAGTGTTTCTATGCTGTCTTTTTCACCAGTTGTCGAATTGCATAGATTGATGAATGCTTCAACTTCTCCCTGTTTTATGTCTCATTTTATTTGTCATTCATATCAACAAATGGATTTCAAAGCCATTCCATTATTGTTTTTCCCTTTTCATTTTATTTGGTTTGCTCCAAGCATTTAACTGCACCATTTACTAAACCAAGAAAGATGTTTGCAGTAGTCCAGTGCAGGAAGTCATTACTCTTCGAAATAGTGATTCATTGGGTAAATATATATTATCCCTCCACCTATGATATTATCAGATAGATAATGTATTGTGGAAATCGCATGAAAGTAGTCAAACAATAAATTGGTTGTGATTAATGTCAATTTTTGGGAAATGTGGGTTGAAACAATAGTCACTGGTCTAGAATGTATCCAGAAGTAATTTGGGTTGCTGTGGCTGATGGATGTGCCTTGAAGAATTGTCTGGTGTTTGTGCTCCACTGAAGATCTGCCTGCTCAGTAACATTGCCACTGGGAGAGACGCTTGATGACTACCAGACAAAGAGGGACTTTTAATTACAAAGACAACAGATGCTCCAAGGTTGCTTCTTTGCCCTTTTTTTGCGTAATTTAATTTGCTCTCTGTTAATTAAATGTGTTTCTGCATTACATTCTACACGATGACTATTTGGACACTTTCAAATGAGACACTTTCTCAGACGTGACAGGGAGCAGATCAGGGTTGTCTATGTGGAATGTTTGTGCCCCTCCATTTCCTGTATGTGGGCTCAATTAAGAAAGCAAATCACCTCATTTTATCATCAAGGGCAATGCTTCCAAAACACTTTGTGGAAGAGCGTTTTTTTATTTTTTATTATCCTAATTAGACACGCACACCGTCAAGTTGTTCAATAGTTACCTTGTGGATAGTTGTCCTGATGAGCCTCTGCTGCTTCTGTAGTCCTGCTCACTTACAGTTTCCCATGGGAGGAGGAATCAAATGTGAAAAATTGGATGTAGTTGCCAAGAGCCAATTCACTTCTCCTCTCCATCAGTCAGGCATTGTTATTTGTTCATTTGTTCTTTTTTGCTCCCTTTTGTTTGTGCTTTATACAACAATTAATTTCCCCTGTGAGTTTGAAGCAGGAATCGATCAGCTTGAAGACAGCCGTATGCTTTGCATTTCCTCTCTCTGCACTATGTGACTGGGTGTAAGCACCGTGGGCACAGGGCACACAGCTATTCCTTCTGCTTTCTCACATTTCATCACAATCAGTCTGAATGACACAGCCTGACTAAGATCAAAACAGCAACATGTTGTAAATAAAAAGTACTCAACAAAGATTTTCTTGTCTGTCTATCATTATATATATAATATTTTAAGGATTTAAATTTTAAATTCTTAAAATATTTAACCTGATAAACCTTTTTCAATGGGAAAATGTATTGTCAGCAGCCACATACCCCAGTCATGTCACTAACTGGAGACTTTAGTATGTTTTGATGTTGGTGGGGAAATCCACCCAAGCACAGGGAGAGGATGCAAACTCCACACAGCCTGGGATTAAAACCCTGGACCTTCTTGCTGTGAGGCAACAGTGCTAACCACTGTGCCACCATGCTGCCTTTGGTTCTCTTGCAATAAAAACAAAGAATCGCCCCCTTTTTTTAATAAACAGTGCACCAGGCTGACCAGATATGTTCATATGTTACTCTGAAAGGGCTTGCTACTATTTAGTGGAGAAAAACATTTTGTCAAAGCTACACAACTTTTTACGTACCCTCTATTATCATTATGCCACTAATGGCTTTCCCACGTAACTAAATTGTGTGTAAATAAATTTTAAAAAAAAATTTCTCTCACTCCACCTCCCAACATAAAACTCATTCCCGCTTTCTCTAATCAGGAAGTGGCAGTAGCAGAGCGCAGGCAGGGTGGGCGGCTGCTGGAGGAGCCCAAAATGATGCTGTTCAGGGGAAACACGTTCAGCCTCCAGGTGTCAATCCAGGATGTCCCACAGTTGCTCTGGAGCATCAAGCCTTTCACCACCTGCCAGGTACACTGTCTCCAACTCAGAATTTGTGTGTAGCTGATGAGCCTGTGTGGTTTACTCTGAGGAAAAGTGGACTGTAGGCTTTAGTTTGAGGTTAATTCAAGAGAAGCTGAACTTGGTCAGGTCCAGACCTCAAAGAAACTGTACACCTTAATTTTCTCAGCTTCTTCTGATCATCCATTATTACTCTTATAAGGTCACATCAAAGCTAAAGGACAGCAGCAAGGACACAGCGGGAGATCACTAAGGCTAGCTATCTTATCAACTCGCACAAGCTTACACAATTAATTATGACTGCCAGGCACTGACACATACACATTTGACTTCACAGCTCTCTTCCTAGGGGTCTCCATGTGTCTTGTTCTGCTCTGCCCTGTGATGTTTACCCCAGCAGTGACATCTTATTAGCAGAATTAGCCCAGCCCACAGCGCCTGCAGAATACCAACAAGGTGTTCTTACAGAAGCAGACATGGTCGTACAGGGAGATGGCCATAAGCTTTGCTTTTTGACCTGCTCTCTCTGCTTCAGTGTCTGGGTCATGCAGGAGTTAGTGGTAGATGTCAAAATGTGATGTTTAGATTTTATTTGCTCCCCGGCTTTACTCCTCTTGGCTTTTTAGGTGGCTACTCTCATGGGTAAATGCTGCACTAGTTAAGGTCAATTAGACCATTATGTTCTACTTCTCTAATTATATTAAATTTCGGCTTCAAGACTTTTTGTGACTGTCTGAATTTTCCACAGAAGCTCAACAACAGTGTCAGGGGTTGGCAGCTATTTCTACATGTTACGTGAATGTTGTAAATGGAATGTATGGCGCAGATGAATGAAAAGCTGTCTCGTATTAGGCGGCGTTACCCATGTTCAAGTCAGTCAGAATTCATGCAGTGTCACTCTGGTGATTTTCCTAGTCTTTCTGCAGGAGGAGGGGTCACTGTGGATACAGTCGGGCTGCAAATGAGGGAGGCAGTGTAGTGGAAGTGAGCTGTTATACATTATAAGTATTAAAGGTGGCACGTCTGTAGCTTTGCAAGAATGAGAAGGATTTTTAACACTGCATATCAACAACATAAAGGACAATCAAATATTAGGACCTGGCCTTTTTGGAATTAATAGAAATATAATGCTTTTCTTTTTTAATTGCAAATTAATACAATGTCAATTTGATATGGCCCAAAATTCAGGCCAGATGTTCAGGACAGCACTGATCTGTGTCAAAATATGCCACAGCCCTGCTTGTTTGTTTTGTTAATATCACCATCATTCAAAAGACATTAGCTGCCCACGTCAGTCTTTAACAAACTTTTGCCTAATGTCACCAAAAGTAAAGTTTTTTCCTTAGGGTAAACCGTTTTTATTAGGCTTGTGCACCCTTGAGCAGCCTATAGTCCTGGCAGCTCTAATGCCTGACAGATAAACTGTTTGATTAGGTAACATCATTGATTGGCTAAAAAGGCCACTCATTTGGTGTTAATTAATCATGTACACAGCAAAGTGGGCGGCAGAGCAGGCTCCAAATATCAAATGTCTTTAGCAGGGATTTAATGAGTTTGTTGTCTCCTCTTCCTAATCCCCTCTATCGTTGTCGCCGGCCACCCACTCTTCTGGCGCCACAGGAGTTCTCCTTTTCTCAGGTGTGGGCCAGTAACCAGCGTCCCCTGCAGTGTGCCTTCTCTTTGGAACGATACAGCCACTCGCCGGCTCATCTCTCCTGCAAGATCAGTGTCCGGCAGGTCAAAGGTGACGAACACCTCCTCCAGATCTACACGTCTGTGGTGGAGGTGAGTGGGCAGTGGAGAGAGCACAGACGCTGGTGCTTGTTGTGTGGGCACTGCTTCAGCTTGTTAATGGCTTCTTTTATTACACTGAATAACTCTTGTTTTCATTTAAAGGCCTGTTTAATGAGCCTCTCAGGGAGCTGATCACATTTTGCAAAGTTCTTGTCCTTGTCTTTGTACTGAACACATTTTAAGCCTGTATGAGATTGTATGAAATTGCCCTTAAACACTTTGGGGTTTTTTTTCAATCTTTTTTTTAACTAGAATGAAAAAGGAGTGGTTCCCTTTTTTGCTCAGTCGGACTGCACCATCACTTCACAGATAGGGTCAAAGGCCTTTAAAATCCCTCTGTCCATTCGGCAGCGAATTAGCGCCACTTTTGACTCAGCTAATGCCAAGGGGAAGGACTGGCAGCTTCTGGCTCAAAAACTCAACATAAACAGGTATAGTATTTACACCATTACATTTGCTTACTTATACATTAGTGACCCTGGGATATTATACAAACCTATATACTCACCTAAAGGATTATTAGGAACATACTAATATTGTGTTTGACCCCCTTTCGCCTTCAGAACTGCCTTAATTCTACGTGGCATTGAAGGTGCTGAAAGCATTCTTTAGATATGTTGGCCCATATTGATAGGATAGCATCTTGCAGTTCATGAGAGTTTTGTGGGATGCACATCCAAGGCACGAAGCTCCCGTTCCACCACATCCCAAAGATGCTCCATTGGGTTGAGATCTGGTGACTGTGGGGGGCATTTTAGTTCAGTGAACTCATTGTCATGTTCAAGAAACCAATTTGAAATGATTCGAGCTTTGTGACATGGTGTTATCCAGCCGGAAGTAGCCATCAGAGGATGGTACATGGTGCTCATAAATGGATGGACATGGTCAGAAACAATGCTCAGGTAGGCCGTGGCATAGGCGTGCATATTGTAGCTTCTTTTTCCTATTTGTAGTGGAGATGAGTTGCCCTTCTATTAGCTTGAATCAGTCGGCCCATTCTCCTCTGACCTCTAGCATCAACAAGGCATTTCCGCTCACAGGACTGAGGCATACTGGATGTTTTTTCCTTTTCACACCATTCTTTGTAAACCCTAGAAATGGTTGTGCGTGAAAATCCCAGTAACTGAGCAGATTGTGAAATACTCAGACCGGCCCGTCTGGCCCCAACAACCATGCCACGCTCAAAATTGTTTAAATCACCTTTCTTTCCCATTCTGACATTCAGTTTGGAGTTCAGGAGATTGTCTTGACCAGGACACACCCCTAAATGCACTGAAGCAACTGCCATGTGATTGGTTGATTAGATTCTTGCATTAATGAGAAATTGAATAGGTGTTCCTAATAATACTTTAGGTGAGTGTATAATAAGCTACCTACACACTGCTCACATTTTTTTTCATATTATGCTTTGAATCACTTTTTTAACACTGTGCCTACATTACATTTCATGAGATAGAACAAAAATAATAAACTGTTATGTTTTATATATTTTGAAATACCAATGTGTGCCATGTTAGCATCAGTCCTAACTTTGAATACTATTTTAATCTGGGATTTAAGCAATGTGTTGGCTCTAATCTCCATCCCCAACCAGCACCCAGTAACGCATCACTCTGCTGATTTCATTATAGATCTAGGAACACATGCACACAGAAAAACTGCAAGACAGAGGGACAGAAAGGTGTTAGGGTCAACTTTAGCAAAGTCAGACTAAGTGCAGAGAAGATGTTTGGCAGAAATATGAAGAATGGTCACTGTGCTGTCAGGCCAGCCTGTAGCAACAAAATGTGTTTGTGTTAGCGTTCCTCATTAGCAGCGTTTCTGCATCAGCTCCATTCTTCGATTCGCTGCCACACTCAGCAGGGATAACACCAGGTCTGCTTTCGCCTGGGCTGTGGAGGGTTGTAGCTGTTTGGTAATGGGTGATGTCTGTTTGCGCTTTTGAAACAAAGTCAATAATTAAGCTCTTATAGCTATGAAGAGTCTTAGATTAGTCAACTCAATGAAGCAGAAAAGTTAAAGAGAAAACAGCCCTGAAAATAAATATTCAGTTGGCAGGATAAACACAAGAGAAAAGTTAACCATAACAGCTATTAAGGAATTCAGTGTGTTCACAACAAATCTCTGTGCCTTTGGGATATGAAAGGATTTCTGCATTTTTTTAGTTAAACACATCAATGAGCATGTAATGTGCATAGTGCCGCCTAGTTAAGCCGACTGTCTAATTATTTATCTTAATATGTGGGGAAGTCATCAACAGAGAGACAAACAAGGGAAGTGGAGCAAAGGCAAGATCAGAGGGCATTATCCTAATGAAACAGTGCACTCTGTTGGATGAAAGTGAAAACCGCACAGGGCTTTGAGAGTGTGATAACACAAAATATATTGTATTTCAAACCTCTGCAATTGATTAATGATGTTGCTTACCCAACAATGACTATATCTTTGTCCTAAACACATTTTTTCAACATGGAGAGTGAGTGTGTTGTGTATAATTCCAAATACAGATAAAATATATTTTGTGGAAAAATAGCTGTAACTATTAACTGATTCATACTCAGTAGTGGTTATGCTCTTGTCTGTGCCTGTAGGAACCTCTGCTACTTTGCTTGTCAGGAGAGCCCTTCGTCAGTCATTCTGAGCCTTTGGGAAGCACTGCACCAGGACTCAGCAGACCTAGACTCTTTGGCCAGTGCTCTGGAAGAAATTGGCAAAGTCCACTCATCCAGGACTGATGTTTTTGGTTGCAAAGAAGAAGAGCTGGACTCTCTGGACTCAGAGTTTAGTCAGCTTGGGTAGGGCAAATGTCATGAACCTTTACAATATGGCTGCTGCATAGCTGCTGTGTGAGTTTTATAACAGTTAAAAGAAGAAACGAAGATACAAAGTGTTGAACTGTTAACAGGACTTATTTGCTAAACCAAACGGTAAACAAGTAAACTGCCCAGATGAAAGAGTGAGCGCCTAAACAATACATTTTAGAAAATAAATAATAATCAAGTCTTGTCACTGTCAGCTCTTGACAAGAGATATTTCAGTAAAGTGTATTTAAGGATTTTGGATCTGTGTGTTAGAGGAATTTTCCACATTTGACAGAGTTCAGCAAACCGCCAATCAATCACGCCACAGCAATGATCTGGCTTCAGGATCGGATGTGCTGGTACCTGACCTTCCACAGTTCCTCTGCTGTCAAAACATCCACTCTGATGTCATTCGGTTGCCCTTTTTCTGCTTCTCTGCACAGTGTCTAAGATTACTGTTGGAGGGAGGACATATTGGATAAATGTTGACAAACAGCTTATACACACCAGAAATGTCACAGACACCTATCATTTAGCAATGGCATAGTGACTGTCCCCGCTGATTTTAAAAGTATTGATTGACACTAAAAATGGATCATGATGGTATGTTTAAGTGATTTACAGTGCTACATTGGATAAAAAAATAATTACAATTAGTGCTTTAAAAGGTCAACCATAGCATCGATTTTCAACCAAAACGTCACAGTTAGCCCATCAGTGTGACCTTTTTTTTTTGAGCAGACTTAAGCTGAATTTGACATGTTTAGTTCTCGTTCTTTCTTACTCTCTGGCCTGGTTTGTAGATTGGAGTTGACATCAGAAGCCAGAATACATCTGAACATCCGCTCACTCTCACATATTTCCCAGCAAAGTTGACATATGCTTGAACAAAAAAACCTTGATTAAGTTACTCTAATAAGTTGTTCCACCTGTCCCTAAAGCTAATAAAGTGAGTTTGTGTTTAACTGTGTGGCTCTCTCCTTTCATCCACTACAGTCATTCTCATCCAGATAAAACTCAGATCCCAACAAAGTCCTATTTGTTCAATTCCAATAGTTTTAATGTAAGACTAGGGTAGACAAAGGGTGTTTGAATAAACTAAATATCAGAAGTTGTCTGATGAAATTTTGTATTTGAAAAATGTTTCATCTTTTTATCAAGCTAAATGTAGTCAAGATAAAGGAATAGATGTATGTTTATGCTACAGTGCTTTGTAGCATGATTTCTAATTTGCCAAAAACCTAGACACTTCCAATATCATTGAAGTAGAAATCCCTTTGTTTTTTTCATTTGTTTGCTAAATTTGCTTTCAGGGAGCACTGACTGCCAGGATATTCAAAATGAGATTTTGCATCCTGCAGTTGGCCTCAATTTAATACTGCCTTCAATAACATAAGAAAAATAGCATCTCTGTAACTGCGCGCTGCATTATAATCACCTAGTGTTATATTATTATTAATTCATTAAGTTTGTTGGGCCAGTGTATGTTGATGAACATACATGAGGCACAGCCACAATATCCTCACACATTCATTCACCAGAGCAACAATCTCACACATTCATACACCAGTGGTGTGTCACTGGAGGTAACGTGGGTTAAGTGTCTTGCCCAAGAACACAACAACAGTTTAAACTGGGGAGCGCCGCCAACCTCCCGGTTATAGGACGACCGCTCTACCACTGAGCCACAATATCACCCATTTTGTACTTTCTTGTTGTAAGTGTTTGTCTCAAGAGACTTAGGTGGGTATTTAGACAACCTCTGGCCCAGAAAATCCTTTTGACCTCCAGTCACTGAACTTCAGAAAGTTTTTTGGCTCATGATGATCATGACAACGAGCTATGATACCTATAGCTGCAATAGAACAATAAAACCTCATCTACGTTCAACCACTGGAGCGCAGCAATGAACCAGATTTAGTAAAGGTGAATTTTAGTGCCAAAAGTATTATAGGTTTAAGAACATCTAAAACGCAACATTGCCAATAAAAAAGGACTCATGTTTGCTATGCAGATATTACACTACAAAGCCATTTAATCAAATAATATGTAATGTTTACTGTTATTGAACCAACTATGCACACACATGAGTTTAGCATCATATTTTTGTATCTGCATCATGTGTCATATTAAACATATAGCCAACTTGAGTCACTCACACAAGTTTTTATCTGTGCTGCGGAAAGAGGCTGTGATAAATGTGGCCATCTGACATACAGCAATGGCAACTGTGTACTTGTCCAACAAGCCTAACATATTTCAAGGTTTTGAAGAAGCATAATTTTTTTTCTTACAGTAACAGTAAGCTTTGTGTTGCAATGCTTAAATGATTGCATTAAATTCTAGATAGTGCTTTAGGTAGTAGGTAGTACACCTTCTACATAGTGATATCCTCCTTTCAATTCATCAAACTTTTAAAAATTATTTTAAATAATCATAAATAATTATATTTGCGTGTTTTAACTTGTTTTGACATATACTTTTAGTTAACTTATTTCATTGTGGACCCAACACAACAAAAAGATGAATAGTGGGACATCCCTATTGCTTGTGACATAAAATTCATAAAGCCAAGTTCTCTCTTTTGTTTCCAGTTAATTTTATCTTGAAATGTATTGTGTTAAATAAATAAATATGCAGTCAAAGCTTGTCTTTTCCTGTTTTAGTCAGCATGTCAAACATTAATCAATGTCATTTTAACCCTCTTTTTTGCAACAAAGCAACTAAGACACTTAATTCTAGATCTACAATTATGAATAAATGTCGAACTAATATTATATAACGGCTAAATATTAAATAGTATACTGGTGTAACTGCATGGCAAAGCCTTTTGATTTTGTAAAAGAAAATGTTGCCTTGAGGAGAAGCATTACAGTATACTGTTTATTTAAAGTTGAAGTCAAGTTGTGTAGTTCAAACAGCAGGTGGCACTATTTGCCTTCTCCTCACAGAAGCATGCCTTAAAGTGTTGGCACCTTGTATACACACTTGTGCCACTACAGACTGTTTCCATGACATTAGAGGCAGGCTGCAGTGTGCCCAGCAGACTCATTCACAATTCCTCAAATTCTTCTTCATTGTTTCTATAACATTTTACCACTGCACAATCCAGTACTATATATATACAGTATATGTATGTGTATATATGTATATACATGTAATATATATATATATATATATATATGCTCAACTTGAGTATTGTCTGTCAGCCATGCAAAATGTGTCCCAGCCGGATGTCATCTGTCCCAGGCAGGCAAATAGGCAGGCTGCAGCCTTTCCCAGCATGCCTCCCTCTTCCCCTCCAGACACACACACAAACAGAGCCCTCTAACCCCTTCTAATAGGCCCCACCCCACTGGACAACTGCTCTGACTCACAGCAGATTAAAGATGACTCTCTTCTCTCACTTTCTTTTTTTGACCCCCTTACAGCCCCCTCGTGTGCGCTCTCTCTCTCTCTCTCTCTCTCTCTCTCTCTCTCTCTCTCTCTCTCCCCTGTCGACATCTTTTCTTTCCGTGGTGGATGAAAGGCCTCCCAGACACCCACTCCATGCACATACCATTCAGGCCAGGACACACAGGAAGTCTATGTGCTGTGCGAAGGGGAGGGGGGAGAGGGGGGGCATGCTGAGTACAGGGGCAAATGCAAGTCATGTGAAGCTCATGAGAACTAACCTACAAAAGTTAGAATGTTTTCTTTTTTGCCAGCTCGCACTGTTGTCCTTTTGTTTCCCTGTCCTGCATCACAGCACTCTTAATCTTATCTCTTCCTTTCCTGTTGCCATGCCGACTTGCTCTTTATTTTGGAAGCTAATTTTTTAACTTGCTGCAGATGGCAAGAACAAAATACCTCTCTGTGCTGAAGTCTCCCAAACAGACGCTCAGTTATGCCACTGCCAAAGACTAATTGATTGAGTCAATAAATCCAGTTTGGATACAAGTGACTTTAAGTGGACTGTTATGAATTTCTCTTTGCTATATCAACTTTAGAGTTTAGTGGTACAACTTTTGAGGCTTTTAAAGTAAACTTGTAAATTCACTTTTTGAAGCTGTTTGGAAGGTTTTTGCAAGAGGCGCCATGCCATTTAGATGAGATTAGCCTGAGCCCAAATTTGCTATGGAACTGTGAATAATTGCATCACGTGGAATGGCGCACTGGGTGCATTTGTGACTTTTACAGGGTGTATAGCTGCAGTGAGTGGGTGGCTGGTGGGTTTGGTGACTGCAGCCCCAGTGAGCACAGAGCGGCGTCACGTCGCATGCTTTGAATTACTGTACATTTGTGGCTGGTAGACAGTCTGCTGCCAACTGTCTCTGAGCGGATCAGACAGCTAACATCAGCAGTGTGGGTTCTGCCATGAGGCCTTCTCTAATTCCCTCTCTTTTTCCAACACTCCTTCTCACACTTTGGACTGCTTTCACCACTGTCTGTCTCCCACTTTCTATGCACAAATACTCCATTCATCATCTTCACTCACTTCTCAACAT